>PVIR01025411.1:7820-24962 GCA_004026965.1 Petromus typicus | reverse complement strand
TTTTTTTTTTTTGAGACAGGGTCTTGCTTTTGTAGTTCAGGCTGGCCCTGAGCTCAGCCTTGAACTCATAGTAATCCTCCTGCCTCTGCCTCCCAAGTGCTGGGATTACATGCATGAGCCACCATGCCCAGCGTTGTGGTACGTGGAATTGATTTTGGGACCTTGTACTTGCCAGGCAGAACCACTAAGCTAAATCCCTGGCCCCTGGTTGTTTTTGTTTTTATTTTGGGACTCTGTCCAGCTGGTTTTGAACTTAGTATTTTCCTGTCTCAGCCTCCTAGAGTGCTAGGATCACAGGTATATGCCACCACCCCCAGCTACTTCACATACTTCTAACTTTATAGAAATGGTATAATCAGTATATAGTCCATTTTGATCTGCTTAGTTTGTCACTAAATCTTTAATCATACATGTAGAGAAGCACTTATTACTTTGGCTTCTCTGAACTACTCTAATAGGAATTGGTTTTATGTTGTCTAAATATTCTTTGATCATTAAATCAGCAGTGCTACCATTTCAGATTCAGGGACTTTTTCCATCTGTATTTTGACTTGTGCAGCCTATGTATTTTTCACTCTGGAAAACACTCATGAACTTGTTGGGACACATTTGGGGAAGACAGGAACTTTCCGCCCCTCTTCTGGTGCATTCTAACTCGAGCCATTTGGCCACAACCAGCTCTTCTCCTCCTTTTTGTCATGACCATTTCACATTTCCTCTATGGAAGTAAACAACTTGATAAGGAGAATGAGAAGAAAGAACCTAAGACGCTGGGACGCTTGAGATCTTTCTGCTTTCCTTGGACACTCTTTGCTTTACTGAGGGAATTTGCTAGTCCTTAGACCACTGACAGTAACTAAAGAGTGGCTGAGAACTGGCTTTGCACCTTAGTCATTCGTTCAGCCGTTCAGCAGGTATTTCGTGTTGTTGGTCAGGGTTTTACTAGACCACCCACGCTGGCCTCAAACTCTTAGTGATCTCTGCTTGCCTCGGCCTCTCCAGTGTTGGGATTACATGTGCTGCCACATCTGGCGGCAGATCTTTATTGTTTGTCTGCCGTACCAGGTGTCAGGCTTTGTGGCGAATAAACTACGGTTCCTACCCCAGTGGAATTTGTAGTTGAAGGCATGGCTAGGCATTAGTTGTTACCTGAATAAAGGAAAAATTTATGACATGAACAGAGCTATGAAAAAATATGTATAATAAGGGAGTTTGGCCTAGTTGGGGGCCAGCAGGAAGAGTGTGTTTTCCTGAGGAAGTGATGAGTTAACTGAGCTCTAAAGTCTGTGTGGCCAGCAGCTACGAAGAGAGAAGAGGTCTAGGGCAAAGGCCTGGGAGCAGAAGGAGCCATGGCATAGTCAGGGCACTGGAACGTGGAGGGTGGGAGTTGGGAGAGCAAGTATGAGATGAACTGAAGAAGGAGAGTCAGGCCAGCCAGGGCACTGTGGGGCACGGCAGGGACTTTGGTCTTCACCCTTCAATTGTTTTGTTTCGTGTCTTCTGTCATTTTTTTTTTTTTCCTAGTTTAAAAAGCAGAAACTCCTCCTAGAACTGGATCAGTATGCCCCAGATGTGGCTGAACTCATCCGAACCCCTATGGAGATGCGTTACATCCCCGTGAAAGTGGCCCTCTTGTAAGTATTCTTTGACAAGTCAGATTTCAGGCTGACAAAAGGAAAGTCTGATGTGACTTTCTCATGTTTGCTGTATTTTTGGAGATTTGTAGTCTTAGTCATCAAGTATTTGCTGTTGTTCTGTTGCACAACTGGGGTTCTGGCCAGCGCGAGAGACAGAGCCATTCTGTCTGTGTGGGGACAAAGACTCACTCAGGGACACGCACAATCAAACCCTTCACAAAAGCTTCCTGACGTGCTGGTCTGGGCTTCGATCAACTTATAACCAGTATTTCTTTAAAAGAAAAGTTCTTCAGTGGTGATATATGGAATGAATAAAATTCTGGTCTTTATGTGCCTCTTATTTTAAGCAGTTCCAGTCTTTTGTGTACAATTTAATCCCCCCATTTTAGTTCAGAAAATGGAAATAAAATGATAGGGGATCTATCCCAGCTAGATGACCACTGTAGCAGAATGGATGTCCTTTAGATGTTGTGAAAGAATTCTCAGTGTTGTTAGTAAGTTTGATTCTTACTGAGGTTATTTCCATTTGTATTCCTGAAATAGGCAAATGTGAATTGTTATTCACAGTAGTTAACTAATAGTCATTGTATATTAATAAAGTGCTGGTTTCTAAGGTTACATAGTAAGCAAAACAGACAAACGTCCTTATGGAAAAACATACTCTTAGAACTCTTCAGAACTAGAAGAGTACTTATGAGGAGAATTTATTCAACTCTGCCTTGTGTATGAATTTCCTATTCAGTATTCCAGGTTGGTGTCTTTTTGAACATTACCTACTGTTTTAAAATGGGTTGGGTTTTCCTTCCACTAAAAAATTTAGGAGTGTCTGTTCACATCTTTGTGTTTAGAAATATAGATGGGAGCTACTGTCCCGTAATAGAACCAGAGGTTTAATGACATTATGACTTCTGGACTCATGTATCTCCTGGGGGTAGGGTTGTGCTTTTATTTTATACTGATAATTGAACACAAGGCCTTCATACTGAGGTACATTCTCAGCCCTTTAAAAAAATTTGTTATTTCAAGACAGGTTCTTAATAAGTTGCTCAGGCTGGGCTCAAACTTCTAATTCTCCTGCCTCAGCCTCCCAGAGTACAAGGATTACAAGTGTGCAACCCTACCCACTTATTGGCAGTAGTTCTGTGATAGCCACAGTCACAGTCATTTCTTTCTTTTTTTTTTTGAGACAGGGACTCGCTTTGTAGTTCAGGCTGGCCCTGAGCTCACCATGTAGCCCAGGTAAGCCTTGAACTCACAGCAGTCCTCCTGCCTCTGCCTCCCAAGTGCTGGGATTACCGGCGTGAGCTACCATGCCTGGCCCTGTGGTATGTGGTACTGATTGCTAGAGGTCCAAGTCTCCATGCTCTGCTTTGTTGTATTCAGTTTCTAGGGATTGAATTTGGGAGCAGGCAACAGAACCACTGAGCTAAATCTCTGGCCCCTACAGTCATATCTGTAGATTTTGTAATAAGCTTATGTATAATTGCTAGGAAGACCTGACAGTTTCCTAGGCCTTTGGCTTTAGAATTTCTAATCCTACAGTCCTGGGTGGTCCTGGGTTTAAGGTCTTTATCTGTGAATAATAATTATAATCTCTTCTAAGACCCTGGTATGTTTCTACCTGTATGGTAATCAAAATTATGTAACTGACTTCCATTTTACTTTGTCTGGCATGAAACTCGGAGCCAGATTGAAGCTGATTTTTAGAATGCTGTAGAAGATCCATTTGGTCTTGCCTTTGTTTTTACTTTGTCCTTTTATTTATTTTTCCCAGGTTTTGATTGTTGTCATTTTTATTTTACTGCTGTTTTTGTTATCTGTTCTCGTTATAGCTACAACAAATCTTTTGTAGAAGCAGGATGGAAATAAATACAAGTTGGCTGGGGATTTAGCTCAAGTAGTACTCTGCCTGCCTTGGAAGGACAAGGCCCTGAGTTCAATCCCTGTTGCCGCAAAACAAAAACAAAAAATGAAATAAATGCAAATAATCTATTGAGACGATATAAGATTTCCCAGCTCAGAAGCATTTCAGATTCTCTTTCTCAGTCTGTTCTTTCCCACTTTGGGAGTGAGGAGGTGTTCTGATTTAACTGCTTCCCAGTGGAAGCCCCACATGTCCTGTAAAATTCTATGGCATCTGGTTATTTAATTCAGCAGATATTTATTCTGCCCATGTGTTTTGATTTAGTGGATCCTACTTGACTACCAAGGGGGCTAAATGGGGGAAAGAACATTGGTTTAGAGCCAGAGAGACCTGCTTTTTGAAAGTATTTGTTGTGAAACCTTGGATAAATTACTTAACACTGAGTCTCAATTTTCCCTTATGTAAAACTAGAATGCTGTTGGTCTCTGTGATGATTAAATGTGATGATTTCCCGTTTACCACATAGTACAATGCTCAGTACCTTTTAGTTATCGAAGCCCAAACCTTACTCCATTCCTTTCTCCTTGGGAAAACTCATTTCTAAGAAGTCACTTAGAGTACACTTAGTAAATCTCTTGAACTTCCTAACTGCGGTGACCAGGATTTCCTTGTCTGTTGACCAGGATTACTAACCCTGACTATGTGTGTTCTTCCCCAGCTATCTTTTAAATCCCTACACGGTCTTGTCTTGTGTCGCCAAGTCAACCTGTGCCATCAACAACACCCTGATTGCTTTCTTCATTTTGGCCACGATAAAAGGTAAGGCTCCGAAGGAAAGTAGATAAAGCTTAGTCCCTGATTTATGCAGGGTGTTATAATTTACACTGTAACCTTAAAAAGAAAAAAAGCAGCCCTTCATATCTCTTAAAATTATATAAGTAATACAATATTATTATAGAAAAAGAAGCCAAGAAGAGTGGGGATAAAATATTATAAAAATCTCTTATTAAGGGTTCCTTTAAAAAGTTCTGAATGCTTTATACCGAGAATAACAGTCTTCTACATCTCTCTTCTTATCCCTAGAATTTAGCTTCTTGGAAGCAACTACTTCCTGGTTTTTGCTAGTGTTTACTTTGTATTTTTGAATAATAACTTATACTGCTATTTCATATATTACTGCATTCCTATTATGTAAACAAAGATTTAGCTCTTTTATAGCAATATCTTACTTCCTCTTTGCCTGATTTGCCTATAGTAATTATATCATAGTTTTGATTAAGTCAGTAGTCAGGAGTTAGGGGATGTAGCCCAGCAAAAGTGTGTGCTTAGCTTGTCCAAGGCCTAGCTTCAATCCCTAGCACAAAGAAAAAAGAAAGAATGACTTTTCAGCAAAATGTGTAACCAGTACCTTTGTGTTGCTACCTTATGTATTATTCACTGCTGGGCAAATGGCAACTGTGAATCCTATTTCCTTCTTAACTAACCTTTTATTTTGGGGGAGACAATGATTATCTTTTTGGTGCTTGTGTGGATTTTTGCTTAGGTTTTATTTTGTACCAATTACTGTTTTCTACTAGATCTATCAAGTTGTTTTTTTTTTTTTTTTTTCCCCAAGAATACTTAAATATATCAAGTAGTCTATCAGTAGCATTAATTCTCTGGAGACCTCTCACACCCATGGTCTTCTCTATCCCATTCTCTCCTGGTAATTCTCTGTCCTGCTATGCCCTGGTGCAGAGCTGTTGAACTGAAACTTCCTTCATAATTCACCTGTGCTGCATTTCTTCTTTTCTAGATTCTAGATTCCCTCTTTTGTTGTTTTTCTCCTTTCTGTTTTCCTTCCTCTAATAACTTTCTAGGTAAGGTGTATGAGATAGATGTTTTAGTCATTATGTGTCTGGAAAATACATGTTCAAGTTTAACACCAAATTAATAGTTGAGTTAGACTTTTCTTTCAGAATTTTAAAAATATTGTTTCCCTATCTCCTGGCATGTTGGTTGCTGTTGGGCAGTGTGATGACATTACATTATAACTCAGTTTTTCTTCTCTTTTCTTTTTTTTTTTTTTTGTTTTAGTTTTTGAGACAGGGTCTTGCTTTGTAGTTCAGGCTGACCCAAACTCACTATGTACCCCAGGCCAGCCTTGAGCTCACAGCCATCCTCCTGCCTCTGCCTCCCAAGTGTTGAGATTACAGGCTTGAGCCACCACGCCCAGCATGGTGGTATGTGGTTACCAGGAACTGAACTCAAGACCTTGCACTTGCCAGGCAGACGCTGGAACCACTGAGCAAAATCCTCAGCCAACTCAATTTTTCTTTATGAAAGATTTATAGTTTTCTTTTTTAAAAATAGTTTTCTTTTATTCTTGGTGTTTTGAAACTTCACGCTATGTTTTGGCATAAGTCTTTTTTTCAGTACTTATGCTGGGTGCTTAGTGTTCCTTTCAGTTTGGAAACTAATGCCCTTTAGTTTTTGAAGTTACTACTATGCTATATTTCAGATTCTTTCCACGTTATTTTCTCCATCTTCTTGTTTTGGATATTGGACTTTCTTGCTTGATCAAATCAAATGTGCATTTTTAATTTTTTTATTGGTTTTTTTCCGCTTTGGTTTTGAGATTGCTATGCCTTCCAGGCAGGCCTTGAACTCACTGCGTAGGCTGGCCTGAGACTTGCAGTGATCCTGCTGTCTCGGTTTCCCAAGCACTGGGATCACAAGTGGTTATCATTCTGCCAGGCTGACTTTTTCTACTTTTTAAAGGCACTTTTCTTTCCTTCTGAGATGTTTCCTGATATATACTTTTCACCTCTTTAGTTGAAATAAGTAAATAAATAAATTTGTTTTTGTTTTTCCTGTCTGCGGGTTGAACCCAGGGCCTTTCATATGCGAAGCCTGATCTATATCCTAGACCTTTTTTATTCTATATTGAGACAAGATCTTGCTAAATTGCCCAGGCTGGCTTTGAATTTGGGATTCTCCTGCCTCATCTTTCCTTGTAGTTAGAATTACAGGTATTCTCCCACTTCATATTTTTAATTTAATTTATTGCATCTCTAATTATTTCTTGGTTCCCAGCTGTTTCTTTGAAGCATCTCAAATTTATTTTCTGACCTCAAATCCTCTTATTTTTATACATATTTTTCAGTTTCCTACTGTTCCGAGTATAGTCTCTTCTGTCCTGGTCCTTTTGTGGCCCGTCTTTCACACAGGAGGATTTTCTCTTACATACGGGGATCCTGGCTGTCTGTTTCTGTTTAAAATGAGACACTGACGTGTTAGCTGGAGATCGTGTGGAGGTGCAGCTCGTCTGTCAGATCAGGCAGAGCACTGGGCATTTTTGTGGGAGGCATCCCTAAGTGTCAGTAGGTTTTCTCTGAAGCTGTTCTGTTTTTCCAGATAAAAGTCCTCCTATTGCTGTTTGGGGGGAGCAGAGATGGGCCGGTGTGGGATTGGGGTGGACGGTGGAGGCTGGGCTGGCTGCTGGAGCTGTAGGAGCAGGATGGGGAAGATGGCTGATTTCAGTCTATAGACTTTCACTGAGCTTATTGCTTTTTAGCTTCTCGCTACCTGGCCGTGCTTGGCATCCCTAGGCCATGGCTTTTTAGCTATGTTTCTCTGGGACTGTGGTCTCCTATACCTGTACTGCAGAGGGCTGGGCATGTGTTCTCTCTTGGGGCCCATATTGGGATGAAACCTGTGGTTCTCACTGGTCTGTACAAAAATTTTGAGTTTTTGTTTTAGTTTTGGTGCTGAGGATTGACAAAACCTAGCATGCTAAATAAAGCAGGTACTCTAGCACTCATCTACACTCCCTGTACTAATTTGCCCCCACCTTTCATTGTACCTGTTGACTACGGGTGCTGAATTTCTCAGAAGTTATGTGGAGTAAAGAGACCTGACTTTTATTAACATTCCTTTGGTAGGACGCTTAGCTGTAATTTCTACCATATTGTTGTATCTTTTACTGCTTTTTCATCGGCATTATGGTTTTCCACTGTTAAAATATTTTTGCTAGCCTCTCCTCTTCTGTTCTCTATAGTGTAACACTAGTTTTGTCGACCTGTTGTCATTTCAATGAGGTTTCTGTAGGGAGAGCTGATAAACACGTGTCATCAGACTCCCATTTTAACCGGAAGTCCTTCCAATAGCATTTGGCTTATATATTTCCAGGATCCTCCACCATACCGGCATTTTCCTTCCTGACTTTTAAATATTAGTTCCCCCTCCCAATGTTATTTAACAAACCATACCAAAACTCAGTGGCTTAAAACAGCGGCAAGCATTTACTGAGCTCATACCTATAAGTCAGCAGGGGGTCCGCTGATCTGGGTTGGACATGGGTAGTCAGTTGGCTGGTTTCACTGGGGCTCATTCATTCATCAAGGGCTGGCTGGAGCTGAATAACCTAGACGGCCTGCTCCACGTTTCTGTCATCCTTTTGGATGAGGGACTAACTTATGCATGTTCTTCTAGCAGTGGCAAAGGCATGTTAGTGAGCCAGCCCCGTCAGGCATGTGCTTTCTAAGAGTCTGATTGCAACGTACATGCTAACATCTCATTGATCAAAACGTAACATATGGCTGAGCCTAGGAGAGGAAATTTCTGTCTTTTCTGTGATAAGAAGATAAGAAGGTACTATAAAGTTACACAGCAAGGGCTGGGGATATAGCTCAGTGGTTCCGGCGCCTGTCTTACACGCGCAAGGGCCTGGGTTCGATCCTGGGTAATCACATAACAATACTGGGTGTGGAGACTCACCCCAGCAGCAACCAGTATCACATACCACAGTGCCGGGCATGGTGGCTTACACCTGTAATTCCAGCACTCGGGAGGCAGAGGCAGGAGGACTGCTGTGATGTGAGTTTGAGGCTGAGCTCAGGGCCAGCCTGAACTACAAAGCGAGACCCTGACTCAAAAAACTTAAAAAAAAAGTTACACAGCAAAAGGCCCAGACATAGGGAAGGGTTGAGAATTAGGGCCAATAATACGATCTCTCATGTGTGTATAAGGAAGAGGCTGCCTACTGTTCCATTTTATGAATGTATAAAAATTCTTTAATTAGGGGCCGGGGATTTGGCTCAGTGGTTCCGGCGCCTGTCTTGCAAGCGCAAGGACCCGGGTTTGATCCCTGGTAACCACATACAATACTGGGCGTGGAGACTCACCCCAGCAGCAACCAGTACCACATACCACAGTGCCGGGCGTGGTGGCTCACGCACTCGGGAGGCAGAGGCAGGAGGATTGCTGTGATGTGAGTTTGAGGCTGAGCTCAGGACCAGTTTGAACCACAAAAGTGAGACCTTGTCTCAAAAAAACCTTAAAAAAAATATTCTTTAATCAATCTACACTATTAAATATATAGGTGATTTTCTGGTATTTCACTTACTGAATACTACAGTTAGCTTTCTAATGTATACTAATTTTTCATTTTCTTCTTTTTTTTTAGACAGGGTCTTATTTTATAGTTCAGGCTAGCTCTGAACTCACTATGCTGTGCAGGCTGGCCTTGAACTCCTTCTGCCTTGGTACCCAAGTGCTGGGATTATAGGCGTGAGCCACTGTGCCCGGCTTATGTATACTAATTTTTATGACCATGTTATTTTATTACAGTAAATCCTAAAACTGGTTATTATGCTGCTAAGAATATATCTTATTTAGGATTTCAGAAATTCTTTGCTAAATTTATACTACTATAAGAAGATTGTAAGTGTTATCTTTGTACACTATTGCCAAAGTTTGTACCAGGAAATGAGCCAAATATGCTATGTAGAGTAGTAAAACCTTTTCTCATATTTTCTGGGTGGCACATGAGTGTCCTTAGATCTTCATAGAACATTGTTTCTTTGGAATTGGTTATGGATAGTCTTCCTATGATTCAGTGGTAATGGACCTAAGGTTTTGTTTTAATGAAAAATATGTTATTGTGTTTGTCTTTCAAGATATAATATGTATAGTTATTGTTGCTAAACCAAACCTCAGTATTCATGTATAATTGAAATATTGGCACTTTTTGATAAATGATTGGTTTGGGTTTCAGTTTGGTACTCAGTCTCAAAAAGGTTCACCATCACTGCTATAGACCCTAGTTGAACTTATTTGGTTACTTAAAATGACTAGATATTGCATAAACTGAATTACCTTATTCCAAACATTGTAGTCATTTTTCCAGAAATGACACTGAAATAATGAAGACAACTTGGTGTCTATGAATACTCCTTCCTTCAGTGCTCCTGTCTAGACTGTCAGACCATCATTTATCAAGGAGTCTGATGCCCTTTAAAATAAGGAATTACTATATGCTACTTCCTGGCAGAAGAATTGCACACTTGCCTTTGGAGGTGTCACATTTAACATTTTTTTTTTTTTGAGATGAGTGTCTGTCTCACTGTGTGGTCCAGGCTGGCTTTGAATTTGGGATTTTTTTTTTTTTTTTTTAGGTTTTTTTTTTTTTTTTTTTGAGACAGGGTCTCGCTTTGTGGTTCAGGCTGGCCCTGAGCTCAGCCTCAAACTCACATCACAATCCTCCTGCCTCTGCCTCCCGAGTGCTGGGATGACAGGCGTGAGCCACCACGCCCGGCACTGTGGTATGTGGTCCTGGTTGCTGCTGGGTGTGAGTCTCCACACCCAGTATTGTTATGTGGTTACCGGGGAATCGAACCCGGGCCCTTGCGCTTGCAAGACAGGCGCCGGAACCACTGAGCTAACTCCCCGGCCCCTGAATTTGGGATTTTAAGGGATCCTTCTGCCTCAGCTGCCTGAGTATTTGGGATACTCAGGTATTCACTTACTGCCACTCTCAGCATTAGAATGTCACTTTTAAAAAGATAAGTGCAAAAATAGACTGAAGACATGCTCTGTGAAGGTACAAACAAGGACTCTCACATGAAAAATGTAAAAAGTGCTCCTTTTTTGTGGTACTGGGGTTTGAACCTAAGGGCATCATCTTGAGCTGTATCCCCAGCCCTTTATACCTTTAGTTTTGAGACAGTGTCACTAAGTTACTCTCTCTGGGCTCACACTTGGGATCTTCCTGCTGTAGCCTCCTAGAATGCAGGGATTGTAGGTATGCATCGCCACACCCAGCAAGAATGCTAGTTTTTAAAGGAAATATCTTTTTTATTGCTCTTTAAGTCAATGGAAAGGTTTTGTTTTAATGAAAAATATGTGAACAACTTATGTGGATTGCTTTCAAAGCCCCTTTGTTTTTGATTTTACAGAAGAAGAAATATTTTTTGGATACAGAGTCCTGCTATGTAGTTCAGGCTGACCTTGAACTTACTGTGTAAACTAGGGTGACCTCAAACTCACAGCAATCCTTCTGCTTCAGCCTCCCAAGTGCTGAGATTCCAGGGGTATGGTACCACATCCAGCTAAATTTAATTTTAGTTAAAAAAAATTTTTAGTAGTTCAAGCACTTGGTAAAAATAAAAGAAATTTTAAGTTGGGCATGGTGGTACATGCCTATAATCTCAGCACTTGGAAGGCTGAGACAGGAAGATCACCATGAGTTGAGGCCAGCCTGGACTACATAGTGAGTTCAAGACTAGCATGAACTACACAATAAGATCCTATCTCAGAAAACTCCACCCAACAACAACAACAACAAAAGAATAAAAGAAATTCAAACATGTTAAATAAAAAATAAAAGTCATGGACCAGGGATTTAGCTCAGTGGTTCTGGTGCCTGCCTTATAAGCGCAAAGTCTTGAGTTTGATCCCTGGTACCATTTACAACAATGTCGGACATGGTGATTCATACCCACTAGCAATCAGATCACATATCACAATGCTGGGCATGGTGGCTCACCCCTGTAATATCAGCACTTGGGAGGCAGAGGCAGGATGATTGCTGAGTTTGAGGCTGAGTTCAGGACCAGCGTGAACTAGTGAGAAAGTGAGACTCTGTCTCAAAAAACTAAAAAAAACTAAGAAAAATAAAAAATAAGTCTTTCCTCATCCTGCCCCACCTCCATCTCCATTCCTAATAGGCATTTGTCCTGGAATCCCAGCTCTTCCCTTTTGCCGGACATCTAAGTTGTTTTCCATTGTTGGCTACTATAAATAGAGACTATCACAAACAACTTCCTAATCTGTTGAAATATTTGAAGAGTTCTATTTTGGTTGGATCTCTAAACCACTCAGACTCTGAGTATATTAGTAATCCTACTAACAGTGTATACAGTAAAATTAGCTTAGCAGTAAATTCTGCAAGGCCTGTCACTGCATTTGTGCTGCATAATTAGCATTCTGAAAAACTGATGAGCAAATAATTCAGTATTTTAAATAAAAACATTTGGCATGTCACATGAGAAAGAAGATAAATGGCCTAGAAATGCCTGAAAAATATTCAGTTTCAAAATTAATGAAGAAAAATGAGTTGAATAAGTAAATGACCTTTTTTTTCTTGTGGTGTTAACAAGCAAACCCAGGCATGCTAAGCTTCTCTACCTAAGTTGTGCCTCAAGCTAGAAGTGACTTTAACATCTCGAGGTGGGCCAGGGATTTAGCTCAGTGGTTCTGGTGCCTGTCTTGCAGGCACAAGGGCCCCCGGGAACCATATACCATACTAGGCATGGAGACTCACACCCAGCAGCAACCAGCACCACATACCACAGTGCCGGGCGTGGTGGCTCACGCCTGTAATCCCAGCACTCGGGAGGCAGAGGCAAGAGGATAGCTGTGATGTGAGTTTGAAGCTGAGCTCAGGGCCAGCCTGAACTACAAAGCGAGACCCTGTCTCAAAAAACACAAAACAAAACAAACAAACAAACAAAACTCTGGAAGTGAGGCTTTTGAAACTGGCAAATCTTTTAGAAAACAGATCTCAGTGTTGGCAGTGATTCTGTCAAATAGGTATTCTCCCACATCACAAATTGATGTACAACATGGTACAGCCCTCTTAGGAAACAGTTTGGCAGCGGTCTTAAAATGTTTGTACTTTAATTTATTAATTCTACTTTTGAGAATGTGTCCTAATGAACAAATGCAGATAAAACTTTATGGGGCAAAGTCATTAATTACAAAAGTTATTTATGACTGTAAATATAAAATACTTCAAACAGACAAGGCAATGGTTAAATAAAATACACTTGTTGTATCTATGTAGCGTATAGTTTTGTTTTGTTTTGTTTTGTTTTGAGCCAGGGTTTCGTTTTGTAGTTTGGGCTGGCCCGGAGCTCACTGTGTAGCCCAGGCAAGCCTCAAACTCCCAGCAATCCTCCTACCTCTGCCTCTTGAGTGCTAGGATTACAGGGGTGAGTCACCATGCCCAGCATTGTTGTATGTGGTTACTGGGGATCAAATCCAGGACCTTGCGCTTGCAAGGCAGGCACCAGAACCACTGAGCTAAATCCCCAACCCTGTAGCGCATAATTTTAAATTATGTGACTTAATTTTTGTATTACATATGTAATTTGTCACATACAGTTTTGTAGGTTTTTTTTTTTTGAGACAGAGTCTTACTTTGTAGTTCAGGCTGGCCCTGAGCTCACTGTGTAGCCCAAATGAGCCTCGAACTCACAGCAATCCTCCTGCCTCTGCTACCCGAGTGCTGGGATTACAGGTGTGATTCACCATGCCTGGAAATATTTATAGTTTTTAAAGCAGAGTATAAAATCATGAATTTTAATTAATCTCAACTATTTTAACACAATGAAAACAGACCCCAGAAGTAGTACCTGCCTATGTGAAATAAGTTCTTGAGCAATTTTTATGTCCTTCTTAATTGGTTTTTTAGCAAAATTCCTTTAGTGACCACATACTTAAAAAGAAAGTAGCTTGAGGTCTGGGAATTTAGCTCAAGTGGTACTGTGCCTACCTTGGAAGCCTGAGTTCAATCCCCAGTACTACCAAAAAAAAAAAAAATTTACAAATAGAAAAGAAAACAATCTGAGAGATTAGAAGTCCCTAGACTTCCATGGAGCAGGTGCCCGCAGAAAGGAACGGTCTCTTTTGCTCTCAGACCCTGGTGTAGTGGACTATCTGTTAGTCCTTGGAGAACTCAGGCCTTCTGACCACATTCCAGGGATTTCACTGCTGTCTTGGAACAGGTCACTGTCTGTGACCCAGTCTCATCCTCTGCTCACTTCTTTGAAGTTCATATCCTGAACCAGTCCCCACACCCCCTCCTGGACTGCATTCTTGTTCTGCCCTGCAGCTGTGCCACCTACCCAGGCCCAGACTAAGGTACAGTCCCTGGAGGCAGAGCATTACCCGAGGCTTGCCCGGGCTTGTTTTGGCCCCACCCTGACATAAACAGAGTAGGAAAACATTCAGAGCTACTCTGGGTGGGTAATGGCATTCCCTGATTCGATAGCCAGCGCATACACCCACTTGACTGATTTACTCTTGTACACTGTTCCTATGACCAGGCTGCAGGTCAGGCCTCATTCAGAAAACCTAGTTGCCAGAACATCTGGGCCACACTAGCAGACAATGCTAAATTGAATCATTTTTCGGTAAAACTCTTGGCATAGTTCTTTCTGGCAAGGGCATCAGGCTAGCCTACCTCCTTCCCACACAGGTATTATTTCTGATATTTTGCATAGACCTAAATGTAGATGCTGTTTGGATGATTGCACAGCCTAAGTCCTCCATGATCTGACCCCCCTGAGATTGCAGAATGTAAATTTATATTGAAGTATAATATGTATACAGAAAAATGTGGTAGTCATTAGTGTACAGATCAATGAACCTTTACAAAATGATGAGCCCCAGCACCTGCATTAAAAAGCAGAATTTTACCAGGATCCACCAGAGCCCTTTGTCACTTGTAGCCATGTTGTGCTAGTTACTGTCCCCACCCAGCCCTGGCACACCTGTCTGTCTTGGCCTCACCTGCTACTGTTCTAAACTCAGGTGTCCACTTCCCCCGTTTGGCTAGATCTGCTCCTCTGTATTTTCCTCCCGTATTTTGTAATTGTTTACTGGAGCCCTCTGAGAACAGACTATCTGAGTCACTACCAGTCTTCCTGGAACTTAGCACATGTGGCACAGTGCAAACTTCAGCGGTGTTTGCCTATTGTGCAATTTGTCTACCACATTTTGTCTTTCCTGCCCCTGCCCCAAGCACATTCATTTCAGCTCTCTGCCTTCCTGACCTAATCACCTGGCTTTCCTCAAATCATATTATCACTCCCCCTTTCGTGTGCCTCCATACTCACCCTCACTTCAGCTCAGGCCTGTGTGTCCCCCATTCACACCCAGCCAGCCTGCACCAGGCCCGATGGTTGCAGCACTGCGTTTCTCCCCCAGACTTCAGGCCTCAGCCTGCCGGCATTACTGCAGAGTCACTCTGTGCCTGCCCCCTTCCCAGAAGAAGCCCTCGCTACTAATCTGTAGGCTCTGCCTTTCTCAAAAGTCAGATGGACTGTGTGCTTTGCCCGTGTTACATCATTCTGTGTTGTATGCATCATTTGTTTTTAATATGCTTGCCTTTTAAAAGGATTTAATATCTATCACTAAATGATGCTCTTTCAATTAGGCATTCATCACATGTGCCAGATACTGTGCTGGGTGCTGGTAATCCAAAATGAGGAAAGGTTTCCTGCCATTGAGAAATCCGTAAAGCAAATTTTAGAGGGGAGAAGGCAGCCCTGGCAGATTATTAGAAAGCGGTGTGGGCACTGAGTGACCTGAGGCTTGCTGGGACTAGGGTTAAGAAAATGGGCTCTGGAAGCAGTGGTGTGATCTGGGGTTCGTAAGCTCAATTTTGGGCTTTGGTTTCTTCATCTGTAAAAGGAACAGAGTATATGTTTTTGTTTATTTTTAATCTCAGTAAAGCTGTTACAAGAAAATAAGCAGAAAAGTAGAGCTTTACTGGTCATGATGTTTCCTGAGGGCCTCCAAGGCTGGCACATTCTTACTGTGGGGAACAGTACTGTGGCTGGTGCCAAAGACCCAAGGGAAGGAAGGGGCTGCTGATAACTCTGGCGGCAGATGATGAACAAGAACTGAAGTGAAAGTGTTCCAGGGGTGGGTCAGCAGGGAGGGGGCCTGGTACAAAGAAGGAATGTGGTGCTGCACACCTGTAAGTCCATCAATTGGGAGGCTGAGGCAGAAGGATTGCCGGGAGTCAGAGGATAGCCTGGACTACCTGGGGACTTCAAGAACAACTTGAATTACATGATAAGATATTCTCTTGAGTAATGTGTGTGTGTGTGTGTATAGGAGAGGTATTCAGCCAGACAGTGATACTATTTACTAACAGAGAATAGCAGGAGGAAGATTTTTCTTTCTAAAGATTTCATCTAAGGAAAGAAGACTGCTTTTTTTTTTTTTTTTTTTTCTGATTTTTGGAGCAAGTTTTCCAAAACTCAAAAGTCCATTCTACTAGGACTTTTCTTCTCTCTTGGGACCTATATAAAGTTAGCTGTTGCAGACAGGTAATTATTGATCTCAAGCAATTAGGGCAGGAGATGGCTGTGTTTATTTCACTCTTTAAGGTCTCCTGGGACAGAGAGAGAGAGAGAGAGAGAGAGAGAGAGAGAGAGATGAAAGTCATGTGTGTTTTTTTTTTTTGAACAGGGTCTTGCTTTGTAGTTCAGGCTGGCCCTGAACTCAGCCTCTAACTCACATCACAGCAATCCTCCTGCTTCTGTCTCCCGAGTGCTGGGATTACAGGTGTGAGCCACCACGCCCGGCACTGTGATGTGTGGTGCTGATTGCTGCTGTATAGTATGTGGTTACTGGGGGTCGAACCTAGGTCCTTGTGCTTGTAAGACATGCACAGGTACCACTGAGCTAAATCTCCACCCCAGTCATGTGATTGTTTTGACCTCATTTGTAAGAATGATTGGAGCTGGGCATTAGCTTCCGTCCTGGTAACAGGTACGTGGGCCTTGCTGCTCCCCCACCCACGAATCTGCAGAAAGCCATGTTAAATAAAAATTCTCTCCAGATTTTTCCCCCTGTCTTAGCTAGCCTCCCATAAAGTGTCATTCAGGATTTAGCATAGACAACAGTAACCCTGGGCCCGCCCTCATTTTGGGCTCCGAGACAGCACCTCCCCACCAGCTGGTGGAATGGCACAGCTGGGCTGGTGCTGCTCAGTGTTTTTTAAGAGTACACTGGGTCCAGAACAGCTGGCCTGGCTCTTACTGATATGGTGAGGCGATTTCATCTGTAGACATACATCCCTTGTCTTTTATATTCAGCTTCTTCCTTTCTCTGACTTCTTTCTACTTTCTACCCATCAGGAGTTTAAGAAAACAGCTAGCAAAATTCCTTGATTTGAAGAATAGAATAAATACTTCACTCTTTCTTAGTTCTTGGTTATTTTTTTCTTTTTGTTTCTCGGGCTGAGAATTGAACTTAGAACTTTGCACTTGCGAGGCAGATGCAGTGCCACTGAAGTACATCCACAGGCCCCCAAATCCTAAAATGTTTCCTGGATGTTTTGAGTTCAAAGGCCACTTTTTTATTTATTTTTATTTATTTTTTTCTTTTTTTAGGTTTTTGGAGACAGGGTCTTGCTTTGTGGTTCAGGCTGGCCCTGAGCTCAGCCTCAAACTCACATCACAGCAATCCTCCTGCCTCTGCCTCCCGAGTGCTGGGATTACAGGCGTGAGCCACCACGCCCGGCACTGTGGTATGTGGTACTGGTTGCTGCTGGGTGTGGGTCTCCACACCCAGTATTGTTAT
>PVIR01025410.1:0-24908 GCA_004026965.1 Petromus typicus | reverse complement strand
AAAAAACCTAAAAAAAAAAAATAGTTTTTAAAAAGAAAACAAATGAGGTGAATTCAGTGGTAGAACTTAGTATAAGTAACTCTCTGGGTTCAATCCCCAGCACAGAGAAAAGAGAAAAAAGAAAGAGTAAACAAAATGACTAAGCCCATTCTTAAAGCTCTGATTTCTTGCATGATTTCATACGGTTTTCTGTTTCCTAGTCTTCCTAATCTTAAATTTCCTTTCTTTTTTTTTTTCGAGACAGTCTCACTTTTGTAGTTTAGGCTGGCCCTGAGCTCACTAGGTAGCCCAGACCAGCCTCACACTCAGAGCAATCCTGCTGCCTCTGCCTCCCGAGTGCTGGGATTATAGGAGTGAGCCAATACGCCCAGCATTGTGGCATGTGGTACTGATTGCTAATGGGAGTGAGTTACCATGTCCAGCACTGGGGTATGTGGTTATCGGGGATCAAACTTGGGTCCTTGCATTTACAAGGCAGACACCAGAACCACTGAGCTAAATCTCTGGCCCTTAAATTTCCTTTCTTGTGTCCTGTTCTTTTTCTTAACATCTTTTCGGAGGGCGTGCTTCCAAATTTGTTGCTCAGCCTGCTGATTATCTCCCTTTATATAGCTATGCTAATATGGATTGAGTGATATAAGCCTTAAATAATGATTCCACACCAGGTATGTCCTCTGCTGTAATCACACGTGGAGGTAGAAAATGTAAAATTGAAAACCTATTGTGCATTTTTTTAAAATTCTAAAAGCATTGTTTTATGAAATATTATTGATTTCCTTTCTAAAGCACTTCTGTGTTTTGTGATATGATAATCTAAATTTGTATTGCCTAATTTAATGACTTTTGCTTTATTACTTGTTATAAGTAAATATTTCCCCTTAAATTCTTTTTCAGAATATCCAGGAAATGAGTGCTTTGGACAAATCAGAATTAGAGAAAACTATTGAACATTTGAAATTTGTTAATCATCAGGTAATTATCAAACCAGATTTGGGGTTTAGTGTTATATAATTGACTGTTGATTTTATCTTTACATTGGTTTTCTAAACTACAAAATAGTAATGAAGCGAAGTTACATAGCAGAGAATAGGGATATGTACTTTGAAAGCTGATTACTCGAGTTCAGACCATCTCTGTGTATAGACCAGTTACTTGACCTCTCTGATGCTGTTTTTTCATAAAGTAAACATAATACTTCTTAGGGCTTTTGTGAAAGTTAGAAAGGTTAATAATGCATATAAAGATGTGAGGAGATGGGCCGGGGATTTAGCTCAATGGTTTCCGGCACCTGCCTTGCAAGTGCAAAGGCCTGGGTTCAATCCCCAGTAACCACATACAATAATGCTGAGCATGGAGACTCAATGCTCACCAGTAATCAGAACCACATACCACAGTGCTGGAGATGGTGGCTCATGCTTGTAATCCCAGCACTCGGGAGGCAGAGGCAGGAGGATTACTTTGAGTTCAAGGCTGAGCTCAGGGCCAGCTTGAACTACAAACGTGAGACCCTATCAGAAAAAAAAAAAAAAACAAGATTGAGAGGAAAGATCCTCTGGCATATTTAAAGCTCTCAGTGATTATTGTGGTTTTGGTCTTATTAAAATAGTTATATAATATACACACATGGAATAAAAACTGAAATTCATTGTCTTTCTTTATTACTGTCCCCTGTCAACAATGTCCATGTAAGATTGGTTCCAGGAAGCCTTAGATACCAAAATCCTAGGATGTGTAAGTCCTTGTATAAAATGGCAAAAAATTTGCATATAACCTATGCATATCCTCCTGTAGACTTAAGTCATTTATAGATTACTTGTAACACCTAATGTACTGTCAGTGCTGTATAAATAGTTGTACTGTATTGGTCAGGGAAGAATTGCAAGAAAAAACTCTGTACATGTTCAGTACAATTGCACCATCATAGGTCTAACTACACAGTTCACTAAATCTGTGAGTGTGGTACCCATGGAGATAGAGGACTAAGTGTACTTTACCTAAGAGTAAGATTTTTAGTAATTTGGAGTGCTTTCTGCGGGATGGTTTTTTTTTTTTTCTGTTTTGCTTTAATAACCATCTATTACTATGTCATCACTGCTTTTATTTATTTGCTTTCTAATTCTGTCATCTGAATCTTGATTTTTCTCCTCATAATGGGTTATGTTTTTCTGCCTTTTTTACATGCCTTATAATCCCAAGTTGTATGCCAGGCATTAAAAATTTTACCCTTTTGATTCTAGTTTATATTCTTACAGATACTCTTGAAGTTTGTTCTGGGGTGGAGTTAAATTATATGGAAAGCAGCCTGATCTTTTAGTCTTGGTTCTAAGCTTCATTAGGTGGAATCAAAGTAACATTACAGTCTTCAACCTCTTCAGTGGGCGACCTGTTGTCAAAAATGCTGGGATTGTCCAGTGACCAGTAGGAACAAGACTATTACTAGACCCGCATGAACCTTGAATGTTGTCCTTCTTCCCGATGGGTCTTTCACTGGCCTTGCTTAGCTCTCTGCACTGAGCTTCAGTCAGCTGGAATCTTAAGGGATAATTATCTGTACAGATCATTGGAGCTTTCCCTCTGAGGTTCTTTTCTGCTGTCTTCTTTGCAACTTCCTGACTCTGATTCCTTCCTTCCTCTTGAACTTAGAGTGATTCCCCCAGTCTTCATCCAGGTCCCTTTTGCTGTGTCCCCATCTAAAAATTCTCCAGGCCCTACATTGGAGCACCATAAAACTTGACTCATTTGTTTCCCATCTCAGAGGTCTCTATCATTGTCTTTTGCCCCATGTCTTGAAAACCACTGTTTCTTACATTTAGTCCAACTTTTTAGCTCTTTCAGGCAGAGGAGTA
Source organism: Petromus typicus (assembly GCA_004026965.1). Taxonomy (NCBI): domain Eukaryota; kingdom Metazoa; phylum Chordata; class Mammalia; order Rodentia; family Petromuridae; genus Petromus; species Petromus typicus. The sequence continues at coordinate 22,062 of PVIR01025410.1, read as the reverse complement.
AATCAAAAAAACTGTCACTCCAGTTTGACCAGAAGCTGAGAGCAAGAATAAGCTAGAACACACACCTGAAAAGAAGGAAAAAAAAAAACTAGGATATAGGAAATATAAATGGAATTAAAATGTTAGAGAATAGACTAAGAAGATATGATTTCAATTTGGTCGAATGTGAATTTGTTATACAGTTTGAGTACCATATAGTAGAATATGTGAGACAGACAGCATTTGAAGAGATAACGGCTGATTATTTTCTAGACATGAAAATACAGAAGCAGTGATTTTCATAATGTACAGTGAATTCCAGAAGAATAACAAATTCCAATCAAAATAAATAAAAATACATACTTTAAAAATTTAAGACACCCCTGGGTAAATTTTCAGGAACTTCATTAAAAACATTATGCAGTCTCACTAAAAATCATTAAAGAACTAATTAAATGCAGAAATGATTCAAGTTTATTAAAAAGTGACGGTGTTTATAAAAATAAGTTCTCTCCAAATTGTTCACTAGAGTTGATTTTTTAAAAAAAGGCAACAGATACAGTGTTTATAAAAATAAATTATCTCCAGATTACTCTCTAGAGTTGACTTAATTTCAGCTGAAATCCCAAGTGGTGTGTGTATGTGTGTTATGAAAATTGGCAGTAAATTCTAAAATATACATGGAAACAAAAAGCCAAGTACCATATAGAAATCTTAAAGAAAAATACAGTGCTAAACTTGCCCTACCACATTTAAGGTCTGTAGCTCATTATAATTAAGATGGGGAATAACGAAGACTGGAAAAAAAACAGAAGAAAATAAACCTACAAGCATAAGGGAACCTGATGTATGAAATAACTCAGGTTAGGCTGGCATGTAACTTGATGGTAGAGTGCTTATCTAGCAGGCTTAAGGCCCTGGGTTCATTCCCCAGGAATGCAGAACACAGAAATACCCTCACATCATTTCAGGATTATTTACAGCCTTGAGTGTTAAAAGACATTACATTTCTAAAGAAATACAAGAAGGCTGGGGATTTAGCTCAGTGGTTCCAGCACCTGCCTTGCATTCACAAGGGCCCTGGTTCAGTCCCATTAACCACATATAGCAATGCCGGGCTTGGTGACTTATGCCCACTAATAATCAGTACCACATACCACAGTGCTGGGCGTGGTGGCTCACGCCTGTAATCCCAGCACTCTGAAGACAGAGGCAGGAGTTCCAGGCCCACCTGGGCTACATAGTGATCTCAGGGCCAGCCTGAACTACAAAGCAAGAACCTGTCTAAAAAAAAATAAATAAAAGAGAAAAACATCTCCTTAACCTCGGAGAAATAATAAAAGCATTTACTATGTTTCAGACATTCTTATCAATATTTCACAGATATATATTATTTTTAATTCTCACAATCATATGTAGTAAATGCCAATATTATCCTCATTTAACAAGTAAGTAAACTGAGCACAAAGGAAACTTGCCCAAGATCACATGGTGGGCAGGTATCTGATTCCACTTATGTGCTACTAACATGTTTATTTCTTAAAAGGAGACATAGATAAATGGAACCATATTGACTAAAATGTGTTTGTTTATCTAATAGCCATAAATTGAAAAATAGACCACTAATTGAGACAGCAGTTTGCTGTACCTTCATCTCTCTCACCTCAATTCAACAGGTGTAAATAGACACTCCTAAAGAAAGAAGTAATAAATTACTGATAAATATAAAAAGATACTCTACCTCACTATAGGGGAAATACAAAGTAAAACGATAATGAAATCATTTTATACCCATCAGGTCATCAGAATTCAACAAGTACTAGTAAGTGTATGTAAGTGTATATAACTCCTGGGAGTGCAACTTGGTACTTCTTTGTAGACTGATTTGGCAAAGGCATACATACCTAGCAAAGGCATACATACCTTGTGAGCCAACAATTCCATTTTATATGTACCCCAGAAAGAGTCAGAAGACTGTGGCCCTCAAGCCAATGTAGCCTCTAGTCTGTTTTGTAAATTGAATTTTTAGCAAGCACAAGACTTGTTCTCTATCATCTGTGGCTGCTTTTGCCTGTCAGTGGAGATGTGATGGCAGACTGTAGGGCCCACAAACCCTAAATATTTGTCTGTTGGTGGAAGAAAAAACAAACCAAATATCAGTTGCATAGAAAATAGATAAATGATTGTAATTCTTACAGTCATTTATTTTAGAGCAACAAAAATATAGAGCAGCAAACATTAGTAAACAGCTATTAACATCAACATGTGTGTATATTAGAAATATTATGTTACCCCAATAAATTGAATTGCTAAAAAAGCACACAATATGATACCACTTGTTTAAAGTTCAAAACCATGTAAAGCTAAATAGTATAATGTTCAGGGATTCATATTAATATGATATACCAAAGAAAAGCAAGAAGCTGAGTCCCCACACGAGCCTGTCCTGCTGCTCAGAGCCAGAGGCAAGGCGTCACCTTGGACAGCTGTGTGAGGCCAGCTGGGCAACATGATGAGAGTCTACCTCAAAGTAAAACAGAAAAAGCCAGAAAAGAAATATAAGACTCAGAGCAGTGGTTTGGTTTATATTTTCTGCTTTGGTTTTTCCTAAATTTACAGACACATGTCTGTAATCCCAGCACTCTAGTTGAATCTGTTTGATGTTTTAAGTCTTTAAAATTTTCACTGTGCTAGTTGTTTTGCTTGCTGTTTCCATTGTTGTCATGGGCTTGTTTATTTTTTTCTTTCTCTTTTTGTTTGTGTCTTTTCTTTCCTTTTAGTGATGGGAAAGAAGAGAAGTAAATGGATATGCCCGTTCTGACATCTCAAACTTAAGTATATACGACTCTCTAAGTTTAAAAATAAATCTAACTTCTTTCCTTCCAGAAATATTATTGAAAAGTGCCTATGAAAAACAAAGACTCTAAAATTTGCCTGTTAATTTTTAATTTAAATTATAGCTTGAAAATGAACAATACGAATTACAATCTAAAGTGTTAATAATGAAGGAAACAATAGAGTCACTAGAGAACAAATCAAAATTCCAAGCTCAAAAGCTTAGCCATGTGGCTGGTGACTCATCCCATCAAAAAACAGAGCTGAACTCCCTTCGGTAAGTTTATTGAAAGTTTTATTATTTCACCTTTGGGAAAATGTTTCTAGGTCTGTAAGGTTCATGTCCAAGGAGTTTTAAACTGGACCTATGTGGCCTCACAGAAGAATCACCTGAGGGCTTTTGAAAAATACGGACTTAGGAGCAGATCTTTAATGTTCTCATTTGCTGAGAAGATCTTGGTAGGTTTTGTGTATCTAATTTTTTTTTAACTTTCATAGATTAATGTTTTGTAGGCAAGATTTTTCTATCTACCTCCTTTTAAAATTTCCCCTTAATGACAGCTTCAGATAATTTTGGTAAACATTATAAGAGATTGCTAAAAATTGTAGAACTTTTTACTACCTATGCCATTTTCCTTGTTTCCATTGTCTCAAAGAAATATAAAATCTAAATGTCTACCTTCTGTTTTTAAACCTTTTCTAATTTAGAAATTTGGGGTGTTGTTTGTTTTTGTGTGTGTGTGATGCTAGAAATTGAACCCAGGGTCTTGAACATGCTTGGCAAGTGCTGTACTGCTGAGCTACATCTGAGGCCTAGAAACAGAAATTTTTAACAAGCAGGTACATGAGGAGTGTACCTCTAGAAAGCTAAGTTTGATGGAAATGTGCAATATGAATTTTTTATGTTAGAGACCAATAGGCAAAAGATGGAGTACAAAGATCTAGACTGAAAAAGGTTCAGTGAAGTGGGGAAATAGTTCCTCAGTCTTCTGATTGAAGAAATGTTTCTTACCTTAAGTCAAAGCCTTGGCTGATTTATATATCTCTCTATATAATTGTGCAGAATGTATACCTTAGAGTAAATAGTTGTTGTTTAGCCATTAACCATTTTTTAATGCAGAAGACTCATGGAAAAAAAAAGCCAATAAAGTTCGTTTTTTCTGTCTTTTGTAGCTGCTGTAAGTAAAAAAATACCAAAAGCCTACAGAAAAGCACTATGCTTAAGTCAGGAAATCTCTAAATTACATTTACAGTAAAAATCAGAAAAAGATTTCGAAATGCTAGCAAGATATTACATGTATGAAACTAAAGTCTGAAGCAGTCAGAAAGGACTGTAATAGAGATAATTTTAAAAGAAACTGATAGGGCCAGGGATTTAGCTCAGTTGTTCCATCGCCTGCCTTGCAAGCGCAAGGGCCAGGGCTCATCCCCAGTACTATGTACAACAACGCAGGGCATGGATACTCACACCCACCAGCAATCAGAACCACACATCACAGTGCCAGTGTGGTGGCTCTCGCCTGTGATGGCGGATTGCTGTGAATTCAAGGCAGAACTCAGGGACAGCCTGAAATACAAAAGCGAGACCCTGTCTCAAGAAAAAAAAAAAAGAAACTGATATGTTAAAACTGAAGGGTTTTTGAACAGTAGTTTGTCTGTTGTGCAAAACTCAGATCAAAAACAAACTCAAGTAATTTACCTAGAACTCAGAAGGACAAAAAGGAGTGATGAAAAAAGGCATACATTCAGTATTGAGAAGAATCACAGAAGTTTGTAGTAAAATAAACACAGCAAAGGTGAGAATCTAAGGAATAATTAGAAGTATGAGTCTGTAATTCATTAAGTATTACCTAAGTATCAAATAGCATAAAGCCATAAGATGATCAGTTAAGGAATATTATATTTAAATTCATATAAGGTATCTGTTTAGACTTCAGATGCTGCCCCTCTGCTCCCCTCCCCTGGTCCCACCCATCTTCCCCCAACCTCATCTCTCTTCTTCTTTGCAAGCACTGCATGTACTCTGTGAAGGAGACATGAGTGGGCCAGCTGCTTTTCTTCTGATTAATGTCTGTATTCATGTTCAAAGTAATGATATGACGGTGTGCCTTCCTCTCAGAATTACTGATCTGGCCAGGTATGCTGGTATACTCCTGGAATCATGGTGATTTTAGAGCTGAAGCAGGAGGGTTACGTGTCCGGGGCAACTTGGGGAACTTAGGCTGACCCTATCTCAAAAAACACAAAAAGCTGGGGATGTGTCCAGTGCTTGTATCCCCAGTGGCTGGGGATGCCATCCTCTGCCTAGCATGCCTAAGGGCTTGGGCCAGTCCCCAGAACTGCAAAGAAAAAATTTACTAATCTATCCTTTTTGCTTATATATTCACCTGACAGGATCTGGAGCTCAAGCCATTTTACTTTTTCTTCAAAATATAGCTACTACACCTCTTTCCTTTTCTTGATTTTTCTTTTCAAACTAATATCCTTTTCTCCCATGAGCTCAGTTGGCCTCTGCCCAGCCCAGGAATCATTCAGTCACTATGCTATAGAAGATTGCAAGAATTGTTATATCCTTTATAACCTGGCCATACTGCATCATTTGTAACTATTTCGCTCTGACAGAAGAATGACTTGTCTTGTTCTAAATCCAGAATCAAATCCAGCGTAAACCATAATACCCAGCCCTCTGTGGAAGCACCAAACTTCACCACTTTTGACACAGTTAATACAGCTCTTGCTACTGCTTTTATCCTGGCAGTTCTCTTCCTTTATGTGAGACATTGGTTCTCAAGTAGATGAGGAACATATTCCTTTCCATCTACTTCCTGGACCTTCTTTCTTACCCTCCTGCATCAGCTATTTTTCACCAAATTTCAGCTCGACCAAACAGGCTTTTCTATATCAGCCATAGTTTTTAATTGTTCAGATAGAGGGTCTTTGATCTAGTCTCTTAATGTAGCATCAGGGGCATAATGTAAAGCCCCTATAACTTCTTAAAGTTAAATGACTTTGCCTTCCTTGAATTGTAGGATTTAATGAGACCTGGATTTTATATCCCAAATCAAAACTCCATAATGCAGTGAAAGAATGTCTTTGTACCCAGGAAGATGCCTATCTGCTTGGCATTTGAGCCAAGCTCTAGTACCAGAGTCAGTGAACTTTCATGGACTGTTAGTCACTGTTTTAAGACTATGTGGTCCATACAGTTTCAAACCTACATAATCCTGCCTTTGTAGCTCAGAATCAACTGTAGGCACTTTATAAATAGGAGAATGTGGTTGTCTTTTAATATAACTTTATGGACACTGAAACTTGGGCTTCACATAATTTTATTGTGTCATAAATTAACAATTTTTGATTGAAAAATATTTTTAATAATTTGTAGTGTTTAGAACTTGCAAAAATAACCAGTCAGCTATGGTTTGTCAACTTCTGCTTAAGGATAAATTGTTTCTAGCCCAGTTAGACCACTAACTTTTCGAAATTGAGCCCCAAGATCCTTGATCCTTACAACTCCTAGCGCTGAGACTCTAAAAGAATAAGATTCCTGCATTGGAAAATGCTTTCATACTGTCTCAGTTTGCCTTAGTCTTTATCATGGTGGATCAGTCAAAACCAGAGTTACATACTTAATCAGGATAAATAAGTACTATAGCAGATTTTCCTGGAAATGAGCCATAAACTCTTGTCAGAGTTAATATTTATTTCTTTAGTTTTTTGAGACAGGGTCTGACTATGTAGTTCAGACTGGCTTTAAACTTAGTAAGTAGCCCAGCCTGGGATTACAGGTATGCACCACCACATCTGACCCTTGTCAGTTACACCAGGAGACATATGTTATTTTCCTAGGATTTGTTTATATGTATTCATTAAATCAAACATACTTGGTCTTCTTTCTGAAGAATTTAATTGCAAAGGGAACTACAAAATTATTTCAGATAAGGAAATAAGGTTCCTAAATTATTTAGCATGTCTAAAAGTTGTCTTTTGGGCTTTCTTAACATTTATTTTTCTATCAAATCAGAAAGAAAATTCAGGGCACTGAATGAGGATAGCTGAACTTGTGGAGGCTAGAATTTAAAGGGACGGGTGAGCTAGGGGACCGTCCCCTTTGCAGAAGCCTAAAAGAAAAATCAATCAGAATTTCTCTTCCCTCTGTGTACCAAAGATGCTGTTTATTAATAGTGTGGCTCAATGAGTGGTGGGAGAAATAAAAAATAAAACAGAGATACTACATTGACTTGACATCTTTTTCTTCTATAACCTGTTACACTTACAAGCCTACCTCCGTTAAATAAACAGAGAGCCACTTAAGGTGCTGTCTTTGTTTAAAATGCTTTCTTTCATGGAAGAAAATATTTGTGTCTCATAAAATACGAACTTATAATGTAACAGACCTGAGGAATTTGAGTCTCACAAGATGAACATAACCAATCATGTGTCTGTCTGTCAGATGGAGAGCTAGCATTTGACACAAGCTCACTAATATTGCTTCACTCTAGTTGGAAGCTATTTCTTTTTTGCCCTGTTTTATGGTGCTTTTGAAGCTAAGCAATGCATTCATGTTTTTCTACCAAATTATTCTCAAAGTATCATTTCCAAACACAATTATAAACAAGTAATAAGACCATCACTCAGCTATTCTTCCCTGTAGGATTTCTGCCCCAGTTCTTTGTTCAGAAGACTTCATCATTTGGAAGTTGTGGCCATACCTATAATCCCAGCTCTGAGGGAGGCTGAGGCAGAAGGACTGACTGCATATTGAACCCCACTTGGCTACTTAGCAAGACTATCTCAAAATAAAAAGTAAAGACAGGCATGTACCACACACTTGTAATCCTAGCACTTTGGGAAGCTGAAATAGGAGAATCATGGGTTCAGGACCAGCCTGAATAACTTAGACACTTAGTGGAACCCTCTCTCAAAAGTGGGCCAAGGATTTAGCACAGTGGTTCTGGTGCCTCCTTGCAAGTGCAAGGGCCTGGGTTCGATCCCTGGTAACCACATACAGCAATGCTGGGCGTGGAGACTCACGCCCACCAGCAATTAGAACCACATACCACAGTGCCAGGTGTGGTGGCTCATGCCTGTCTGTAATCCGGCAGTCGGGAGGGAGAGGCAGGAGGATTGTTGTGAGTTCAAGGCTGAGCTCAGGGCCAGCCTGAACTACAAAAAATGAGACCCTATCTTAATAAAGGAAATAAAACCATAAAAATAAAAAATGGACTGGGAATGCAGCTTGATATGAAGGTTCCAAGTTCAATGCTAACAGCGACAATAATAATAATAAATAAAAAGTAAAATTGAGTCTGTAACTCTGCAGCAGCGTGCCACTAGATTCAATCCCTAGTACTAAAAAGACAGAAAATAACCTTTACTGTGTTAGGTGACATACACAAAGCAGGAAAGGTTCATTTTGGCTCAGTGTCAGGTTTTAGCCCCTGGTTGGTGGCTCCAGTATAGAAACATCACAGTAACCAGGAAGCAGAGAGCAAGAGAAGAGCTTGAGAAGAAGGCGGACTGTGGACCAGATGTGGTCCTCAGGTTTGCAGTCCCATTACCCAGGTATCTTACTGATCTCCTGGAGTCTCAAAAACCAGCCGCAGTGACAGTCCAGACTTACCGTGACAGACTGAGAGTCAGGGCACACCGCATACCAGCACTCAGCAGGCCAGCGTGGCAAGGTGTGAGCTTGAGGCCGATCTGGGTTACATAGCAAGACGCTGTCTCAGGTGAAAAAACTAGCCATGACAAATGCACCAGTCAGAAAAGTTATTTCCAGAGTCTGATGCACAAGCTCTGTTGTTCTCTTTCTTCTTTGCTTAAATATAGAAAGGCAGAGCTATGTTTAGGATTCATCCAAAGACTTTCTCCATATGTGTATCAATCAAGATGTTGTTCTGCCTTCCCTTATTAACTCAGCTTTCATCAGAAAATCACTAAAATTTCAAACACTGGCCACTTCTCAGTATCCACCAAGTACTCTGTGGGCCGTTCCGTTTTTGGAAGACTACATGGAGAATGTTGGTTTCCCCGTGTGGTATATAGAGGGCATTCTGATACAGTAGAAAAACATTTTCATCTTTTCTTTGCCTTTACTAACATTTATGACTTTGGACAAGTTATTAGTTGTTTGTGCAAAAATTGAATAATTCTAATTATGGAACTGTTTAATAAACTAATACATTTATAGTAGCACTGTGTTATTATGTCCCACAAGATAATAATTCTCGTTTTCAAGAACAGCTTGAATATAATATAGTCACATGAACCTCACAGAGAATTTATGAAGTAATATTGCTTGAACCCAATGTTTCTGACATGGTTTGCTTTGGTTGTATAGTTGTAAAGTTTGTCCCAGTTTAACTTTCATCCCTATCTCTGGGGTCATTATTCCATTGCTATCAGAACAGTCAGAAATTCCTCAGTTTTGCCTGTGAAGCTCCTTTATTTCAATAGAAATGTTCCATTTACTAGTAGTTTTGGAATCCAAGCCTCCTCCCGATTGCACAGTATTAAGCTAAGCTACCCTTTGTGTCTTCTTCCCTTGTCTGTCAGAGCAGACCTGACAGACAGCCTGAAGTGAGAGCCTTGTCTCTAGTCAGGAAGAGTGGCAGCTCCTAGGTCAAAGACTTGAAGACATGACATGAAAGTAAATGCTCGCTGTTAAAGCTTTCAGACAGTGTTTCTGGAAATAATTTTACTGGTCAGTGACAGACTCCTCTGAAATTGTCTTTACCATTGAGTATGTAGGCTTTTATGCATCCTTTCGTTAGCTGCCTAAAGCTAGTCTTTAGTCCTAAATCACTGTCATACTGGGCCAGAGATTTAGCTCAGTGGTTCTGGGGCCCATTTTGCAAGTGCAAGAGCTGGGATTTGATCCCTGTTAACCGCATACAACAATCCTGGGTGTGGCGACTCATGCCCACCAGCAATCAGAACCATATACCACAGTGCCAGGCATGGTGGCTCATGCTTGTAATCCCAGCACTGGGGAGGCAGAGACAGAAGGACTGCTGTGAGTTCGAGGCTGAACTCAGGGCCAGCCTGAACTGCAAAGTGAGACCCTGTCTCAAAAAAAAAAAAAGAAATCATTGTCTTACTATAAGAAATACTTGTTTGCCTTCTCTGCTATGAACTCTAGTTGATCAGCTATTCAAAAAGTCAGAATGAGTCAGACTTACGGCCATGTCTTCTAATATGCTTGTTTCTTTTTAACTCAATAATTTGAATCTTACAACAGAAGCAAAATTATGAGTTCACGTTGGGGTTAGGATTTATGTTGAGTCCTTTGGAATACCAGGCTGTGCCATAAGAAAAGGACTTTCCTTTTGCCTCCACTATTAGAAATGGATTTTAAAGGAAAGAGAGTTGATAAAAGAAAACTGAGAGGAGTTTAAAATTATCAAGAACCTCCAGAAAAGAATACATATTCCATTTTTTTTTAGTTTTTTAAGACAGGATCTCGCTTTGTAATTCAGCCTGGCCCTGAACTCACTGTGTAGCTCAGGCTAGCCTTGAACTCAGCGGTCCTCCTGCCTCTGCCTCCCAAGTGCTGAGGTTACAGGCATGAGCCATCGCACCTGGCATTGTGGTGTATAGTATGGGGGATTGAACTCAGAACCTTGCGCTTGTCAGGCAGATGCTGAATCTGAGCTAAATCTTCAGCCCTACATATTCAAATTTTATACTGTGTTATTTTATGGAAGATGGAACCATTTTGGAAAATGGTAGAGAGCAAGAAATAATACATAATATAATGCCAATGATTATACTGGAAATGCATTAAAATGTTTTAAAGTGCTTTAAGGAAATTCACAGAAAATATTTTTAAGATCTTTGCTTTGATACTCAGGATTGCTTGTGAGGCAGACGTGGCACTACTAAGCTAAAAGACATCTTATTTTTAATAATTATTTCTCTGGGAGACACAGAATACCATTTGTTTCTGTCTTCTGATCTTTAGGATAGTAAATGAACAGCTACAGCGGTCCCTCGATGACTATCAGCACCGACTGTCCATAAAAAGAGGTGAACTTGAGTCCGCTCAAGAGCAAATTAAAATACTGGAAGAAAGAATACGTAAGTGTTTTTCAGTTGTGTTCTTGCTAATACAAATTTACTTTGCCTAACAAGTATTTCTTTTCATTTGCAGATGAGCTAAACCTTAAGATGACTTCACAGAATGAAGAGGCTCATGTAATGAAAAAGACTATTGGTGTTATTGATAAAGAGAAAGACTTCCTCCAGGAGACCGTAGATGAAAAGACAGAAAAGATTGCAAACTTGCAAGAAGTCCTGACTAGTAAAGTATGTGATTGTTAAATATTGTTTTCATTGTCAAAAGATTATTTTATTCTGTTTCAATATGCAGTTCTTGTCACCTGTGTGTAAGTTCCTCAGACCCACGGCCGTGTCTTCTAATATGTTTGTTTCTTTTTATCTCAGTAATTTGAATCTTAAAACAGAATTTTATGTATTTCTAGAAGGTGATTTTATCATATTTTATTTTAAAGCAAACTCTAAAGAAATCATTTAAGTTCTTAGAGTAGGCAGAAATGTGCCAAAATGTGAAGTAAAAATGGGATTTGGAAACATGTCTACTTGGAGCTTTCTTTTATGCATAATTTATAGGATTGAATTATACACTTAACTATACAAATGTGATAGATTGTACAGATTTAAAGATATTTCAGTATGAATGGTTTAGAATCATACATTTTTATAATTTCTTTAGGAGAAAGCTGTTGCTCAGATGAAGATAACTGTCTCTGAGTATGAATTATCTATGAAGTAAGTAATTAATGAAATGGCATTTGGCTTTTTAAGACATTTTCAGTGACTGTGGTTTTAGCTGTTTAGTAGCAGTTCAGCAATAGAAAAGTTTGTTTTTTCGATTTCTCCGTTTTTGCCAGTGACACCATTTCCCCAGTCTATGCCTTAAAAATATGTCATCCTTTAATTCCTGTCTTCCACATCCCAACTATTCATTTACATTTCTACTTGCTCTTTATTTTTACTGTAATTACCAAGCTCAGATCCTAACCATTAAAATTGACTTCAGTAGCTAATTTTGAATGTATTCTTCATTCTAAACTTATCTTGAGCACTGTTTCTACTTTTAACCCCCTCCCCACCCTGCCCCCTGCACTAGGATTTGAAGCCAGGGAAACTATACCACTGAACCATGTCCCTATCCTTTTTAGTTTTTATTGTGAGATGGAGTCTAGAACTCATATGGGACTAGAACTTGAGATAACTACTGCTTTTGCCTCCCTAAGTGCTAGGATTGCAGGCATGGGCCTCTGCTCCTGGCTACAATTTTATATTTTGTATCTAGTCTTTCAAAAAAAATGGAAGGTACTTCAAGACAGGAGTCACTAATTACACTTATGTTGCATACCTTTATGACTGACATGAGTAGGAATGTGAATATTTATTTACTCATTATTTGCCAATTATTTGCCAAATGAATCTGTTACATTTAGCTCTTAACACTTGGAAATTTTCTGTGTTTGTATGGCTTTTGGAGTAATGTATTTATTTTATGGCTTCATTTGCATAAAGTGATTGGTAGAGATCTAAATAACTGCTTTACCTAATTGATCTAAACATAGCAATCATAATTATAGAGATGTACTCTTAGTATACTTGATTGAGACTACAACAGTTTTCATTTAAGTGAACTAGTATTTCAAGAGCTTAATTATTTCCATATCACCTTTTAATAGGCAACTAAAAGAAACGCTGAGTACTCGAGACCGGGAGATAAACAGCCTCCGGCGTCAGCTTGATGCAGCTCTCAAAGAACTCGATGAAGTAGGAAAGTCTAGAGATATATCTTTCAAGGAAAACAGAAGATTACAAGATGATCTGGCTACAATGACAAGAGAAAATCAGGTATTGACATCGTACATAAACTTTGATAGTTGGTTAGTGCAGTACCTATTCATTGTTTACTAAGTTATTAAAGCTCTAAATTATTATTTTCTTCTGAAATATACAAATATAAGTAACATAACCATTTCTTTAAGGAAAATGGTATTTGTCAGGGTATTAAAACCTGTAGCTCACACTGTCTCTTGGGTGCAGCTGAGTTCTAACCACTTTGTTGTAAGGGAACCTAAGGCTGAGAGCTTGGAATCCTCTTTGGCAGAAATCATTGTCATTGTCATACTGTGCATGAGGACCTGAATATCCCTCACAGTAAAGCATTTCTGAGCATTAAGGACCTGTGACAGATTTCAAGTATATGTGCTTCTTTTGGATTTGACATATTTGTAAATAAATTGGTGAATATTTTAGAATGGTAAACATTGGAAGGTACTGATTTTGTTTGTATTGGTTTATTAACTCATTGTACCAAAAAGATTAGTAATTTTAAATATTCTGTGTTTTAAAAATTACTTTTAGTTTTTTTCACTGCAGAGCATTATTGTTGGTATATGAATTTTTTTGACTTTCACTAGCTCTTACTATAAAAATCAGATACTTCATTAGAACGCTGTGGGAGATGTGTGACAAAGAAAGCTCTAAAAGTTATTGTTCACTAGAAAAAATGTGTAAGAACATATTTTAGAATAGTTTTCCTTTTTGACTTAGGACTCTAATATAGTCTCCAATTCCAAAAGAACTATTTGAATGTAAACAGACAACATTTGGCATGTTATGTTCATTGTAGAACTGTTTTCAATATCTGATTATAGGAAATCTCATTGGAATTGGAGGCAGCAGTGCAAGAAAAAGAAGAAATGAAGAGTAGAGTTCATAATTACATCACTGAGGTGTCCCGATGGGAGAGCTTAATGGCGGCTAAGGTGAAAAACACTGCTTTGGGTTGAACTGAACACTGATTATTTTCATGTTTGCTTATTTATTCTGCCTGGTACATCTTGCCTTCAGCCATATTCCTCATAGACCTTAGCATAATACCTGTACAGTTATCTAATACATCTTTAATTAGAACAAAATTCCCAATGTGTGTGTATTTTTATGATGTGGTTGTTTCCTATGAATGATATTTTACTAATTTAAGAATAATTTTGTTGTACTTAAAACCAGGAGCAAGAAAATCAAAATTTGCTAGATAGATTCCAGATGCTTCATAACTGCGTTGAAGACTGGGAGATCAAAGCCCATCAAGCTGAAGGAGAAAGCAGCTCAGTTCGATTAGAACTTCTTTCTATTGACACAGAGAGAAGACACCTTCGAGAAAAGGTGGACCTACTAGAAAAAGAAATTCAGGAGGTAACACAGTCACGTGTGTAGCAAAGGAATTACTTAGAAAAATAGAAGACATTGAAAGATATTCTATTAATGAAGAGATAGTATGGTTATAATCAAATTCTTTGTTGATATTTTGTCATTAACTGCGATAACTTGCTTAGAGCTCCATTACATTGTTTTACTGTAGTAAAAGATAGATAATGTCAAACGTGCCATTTTAACCATTCAGTTGTATGACATTAAATATACTCACAAAGTTGTATAGTGAATATCACCACCCTGGGCCCAGTACTTGCCTTTTGTCTTTTGAGGTGTGGAGATTGAACCCTTGATAGGCAGGTATTCTACATTAAGCTATAACCCTATACCCTGCCTGTTTTGTTTTCAGTTTGAAAGTGATTCTGCCGAGTTGCTTATGCTGTCCTCAAACGTGCAGTCTTCCTGTGTGGGCCTTCCAAGCTGGTAGAGTTATAGGCATGCACTGCCAGGCCCAGCTACCTCCATTATTTTCCATCTTGTCCAGATGAAACTCTGAACATGAGATACCATAGTAACTCTCTCTTTTCTCTATCCTCAGACCTTAGCATCCATTATTCTGTTTTCTATCTTTATGGATTTTTATATATTTCTTTGCTGCTTTAACTTCATCTGAAAAATATGTGTTTGGAATTAGGTTTTTAAATTTAGGGGAGCTGATTTTTTAAACTTCTTTATTATAATATTCTAGATAGTATACCCTTCTCTGAAGAACAGCTGGTAAACTTTTTTTCTCAAATTGTAAATCGTCTTTCCTCTCTGTTGGTGGTTTCTCTTGCTGTGCAAAAGATTTTTAATAAGATGAAATGATTCTTTCTGCTCATTCCTGTGCTACTGAGGTTTTGTTCATAGTCCTTCCCTAAGCCTCTAGATCTAAGCGGACTAGTTTTAATAGGCCGGTTGAAAGCCAGTTGTTTGAGCACCATTTATTACAGAGGCTATAATATCCTACATTGAGGGTGTTCAACTCCTTTGTCAGAAATGAAGAGGCTTAGAATTTCGAGTTCTTTCTGCATCTTCTAATTTGTTCTGTTGAACCTTGAGTCTGTTTCTTTGCCAGTACAATGCTATTTTTATCACAGTGGCTTTCTAGTATAATTTCAAGTTGGGGATTGTGATATCCTCTGCCCTAAGAGAATGATACAAAAAAAAAATCAACGAATCAAAGAGTTGGTTCTTTGAAAGAATAAATAAAACTGACAAACCTTTAGCCTGTCTTATCAAAAAAAGAAAAGATAAGGCTCAGATCCATGGAATTAGGAAAAAAAGGATCAAATCATGACAGATTCAGCAGAAGTCCAGTGAATAATCATCACCCACTTTGAGAACATATACTCCAATAAAAAAACTCAGAAGAAATTGACAAATTCCTAGACATATATGAACTACCAAAATTGAATGAAGAAGATATAAAATTCTAAACACCCAGTATCAATCAATGAAACTGAAAATGTAATTAAAAACCTACCAACAGAGAAAAGTTCTGGTTCTGAAGGCTTTACTGCTGAATTCTACAAGAAATAATGTCAGTGCTTCTCAAACTAATGAAATTAAAAGGAATGTAAGATTCCCAAATTCATACCTCAAAGCAACTGTTACCTTGATTCCAAAAGCAAAGAGAGACTTGACTATCTAAGAGAACCATGGACAATCTCCATAATGAATATAGGTGTAGAAGTACTCAGTAAGATAGTGGCAAACAGAATACAGAGAATCATTAAGAAGATCATACACCCTGACCAAGTTGACTTTATCCCTAGGCTACAACGATGGTTTACCATGAGTAAATCAATAAATGTAATACACTATACTATCAGAGTCAAGGACAAATACCATTATGGTCATCTCAATAGATGAAGAAAAAGCATTTGACAAAGTCCAACACCCATTCGTGATTAAGACCCTACAGAATACGTGCACCCATATTTATAGCAGCTCAGTTGGTGATAGCTAAATCTTGTAAACAACCCAAAGGCCATCAACTCTTGACTGGATAAAGAAGATGCGGTTTTTTAAAAAATATAAAATGGGGTATTACTCTGCCATAATGAATGATAAGTTTGAGTCATTTAGACTCAAATGGATGTACCTTAAGGACATACTCATAAATGAAGTAGATAGGTCACAGATGTGTAAATATTGTGTCTTTTCTGTGGTATGAGAAACTGAAAATGTTAATGAGTTCTAGAATGTATGATAGATATTGTGAAATAGAAAATATTCAAAGGGAAATGGAGTATAACAAGGGGAAAGAAAAATGTAATTAAACAAAGCTTATGTATATAGGGGGTTAGGATGGATAGGAAAATGGGAAAAATGAGAAGTTGTGTCATATATTGGTACAAAGTCTCAATGTTGAATCCCCGGGTTCAATCTCCTCTATATATAAAATGTACCAAGAAAGATTTAAATAAAAAAATAACATGAAAAAATATAAAATCCTACAGAAAATTGGAATAAATGATCTTTATCTCAACCTGATAAAAGCTATTTATGAAAAACCAATAACATCATAGTAAATGCTCAAAAAGCAAAGATCAGGAATAAGACAAGGATGTTTACTGTCACCACTCCTGTTCAAAATAGTGCTGCAAACATTAGCCACAGCAATTAGACAAGAAAAAGAAATGAATGGTGTAAAGAGAGGAAAGAAAGAAGTTAAACTGTTTCTATTTGCTGATGACATGATACCTATAGAAGATCCCAGAAACTTAGCCAAAAGACTGCTGGACTTATGCTAGATTCATTAGAGAACTGGATACAAGGTCACACTCAGAAATAAATAGCTTTAGTGTACATGAACAGCAGACTCACTGAGAGAGAAATTAGGGAAATAGTTTCTTTCATAATAGTATCCAAAAACAATGACATATCTAGCAATCAAAGGAGATAGAAGATGTGTACTCTCAAAACTATAGCACTCTGCAAAAGGAGATCAAAGAGGATATCGGAAAATGGAAAGGTATCCCTTGTTCCTGGCTAGGAAAAACCAATATTGTCAAAATGGCCACACTCCCAAAACTGCTGTACAGATTCAGTGCAATTCCAATTGAAATCTCAATAGTATATCTCCCAAAATTAGAGAAACTAATCCAAAAGTTTATCTGGAGTCTGAAAAGACCTAGAATAGCAAAAGCAATTCTAGGCAATTGTACTCATTTCTGCTCTGATTTTTATGATTTCCTCCTATATGTGCTTTGGGTTTGACTTGCTCTTTTTTTTTTTTTTTTTTTTTTTTTTTTTTTTTTTGGTTTTTTTTTTTTTTTTTTTTTTTTTTTTTTTTTTTTTTTGTAGCTTGAAGTTCAACTTT
This sequence comes from Petromus typicus, assembly GCA_004026965.1. Taxonomy (NCBI): domain Eukaryota; kingdom Metazoa; phylum Chordata; class Mammalia; order Rodentia; family Petromuridae; genus Petromus; species Petromus typicus. The sequence goes on along the minus strand of PVIR01025410.1, from coordinate 4,676 downwards.
AGATTATTTGAGCTCACTTTGCTTTTCTAATGTAGAAATTCACCACTATAAATTTTCCTCATAGGACTGTTTTCATTGTGTCCCATGAGTTCTGGTATGTTGTAGAAACTGTCTGATTTCTTCTTTATTTGTATTTGATTTACTGGTGGTTCAGGTGGGTATTATTTAATTTCTAAGTGTTTCTGCAATTGTGAGCTTCTTTTACTGTCAATTCCATATTTCCTTGCACTGTGATTCAGTAATCCATAGGAGTAATTGGAGTTTCTTTGTTTTGCTTAAGCATGTTCTGTGAGCTAGTATGTGATCTGTTTTGGAGAAGTCACATGTGTATCTGAGAAGAATGTATTTTTATGTGGAATGAAGCACTCTAAATATCCACTAAGTCCCTTTGTTCAAAGTTTGGTTTACTTCTGATATTTCATTGTGGAGTTTTTTGTCTAGTTGATCTCTATTTTTGACACTGGGGTATTAAGGTCTCCCATTATAATTGTATTAGTGCTTATTTGATTTTTGTATGTCTATTAATATTTGTTTTATATAGTTGGGTGCATTGGTATTTAGTGCATGTATATTTATCATTATTGCCTCTGACCCTTAGATTGTTCTCTTATCAAGTCTGCGGTGACCTTTGGGGCTGGGGATTTAGCTCAGTGGTAGCACACCTACATTGTATTGATCTTTGTCTCTTATAATCCATCTTGGTTTAAAATTTATTTTAGCTGTATATAGAATAGCTACTCCTACTTTTTACCATTTCTATGTTGAGTTAAATGTGTTTCTTGGGTGCAGCCTATTATTGAATCTTGTGTGTTTTTCCACTCTGCCAGTCTGTTTCTTTTGGTTGGTAAATTGAGACCATTTACATTATGGTTGCAACTGATATATACTGACTTATTTTTGCCATATCATTTTCCCGTTCATTCCCTTTCTTTCCCTTCTGTTTAATTGCTTGCCTTGCCTGTTGGATTCATTCTGTTTGGGTTCATAAAACTATAGTCTTTGTTATCTTTGTAGAATGTCCTTGAAAACATTTTGGAGTGCTGATTTGGTGGTAATGAACTTCTTCAGATGTTCTTTATCATGGAAGTATCATGTCTCCATCAGTTTTGAAAGGTAATTGTCGGGTCCTGTTCCCGAGGGATACTCATCTGGCATCGAACCACGGGCAGGGGTCATCACGAGGAGATGAAATGGTGGAGAAGCCTTTATTGCCAGCGCTCTCAGCACTTATATACAGCCCCACTTCCTTGTTTTCAACCTCCCCAAACCAGCCCCATAGGGGGTAGTCTTTGTCTGTTTGTTTTCCTTTAATCACTGTGGCCCGGAGGGGCCCGCTGTGTACACTGTGTACATGTACGTGCTGCCTTGCACTTCCTTGATGGAGCTGGTGTTGTTTAGCCCCAGGGGACCCCACAGTAATTTTACATCAGTCTGGGTTGGAGGTTGTTTTAGAGCTGAAAATACTTCACTGCGAGCTCTCCCTGAGTGAAGGACTCATGTTGAGAAGTCTACTATAGTTCTGATGGGATTTCGTTTATAAAGGATTTCTTTCTTTCCTCAACAGCTTTTAATATTCTGTTGTTGTTTTGAATTTGTGGAATCTTGATTGTTTCATGGCTTGGTAAAAATTTTTTTTACCACAGCTAATATAGTTTTATATTCCTCACTTATCTGTATGTCATATTCTTTTCTCATGCTTTGGAAGTTTTCTGCTATTACTTCTGTGAACAGGTTTTTTATGTCCTTTTTCTGTCTCCTGGTTTTCCATTGATTCCATTTAATCTTACGTCATTCTTTGCATCATCTAGCAGCTATTGGACTGATTTTTTTTGTGATCCCTATTTTTTTCCTTACTGTTTTTAAGAAGTCTTCTTTTACATGATTGCTAATCACAGATCTGTCTTCCATCTCTGATACTCTGTTCTTACCTTGGTTAATGCTGCTGTGTGTACTTTCACTAGAATTTTTAATGTGGATATTATTTAAGTCTATTTTATGGATTCCATTTCTTTTTTATGTGGGGCATTTATGGTTTTCATTTTCCTAAGTTCTTTTTTTTTTAATCTGTATCTACTCTAGATTCACTAACCATGTCCTCCATTATGGTCATCTCTTTGTTATCTGGGGGTTTATTTCTGATTTGTTCTTGTATCTAAAGCTTCATTCATCAGCTTTTCTTCTTCTTTTCTTACCATTTCAGAGTTTGGGTTGGTTGCTTTTGATTTGTTCCATGTCTGTGCTTTCTGCATGTGCTTTGGGTGAACTGGAAGTCTCACGTTGCATCTTGCTTTGTTCCTTCCATTTTCTATCTTTTAAAAATTTATTTCTTGCATCTATGCTTGTAAATTGCTTTTGGTAGGTAGCTTTATTACTATTATCAAGAACTCCTAAGGACTGCTTTTCAGAGTTGTCTTCCCAGTACATCTGGCTTTTGAAGTTTGAATCTATTCCAAGTTCATACCTCTTCAATTCATTAGGGATAAAAAGTTGCTGCCCTTGGGCTGGGGATATAGCTCAGTGGTTCTGGCACCTGTCTTGCAAGCTCAAGGACCCGGGTTCATCCCCAGTAACCACATAACAATACTAGGCGTGGAGACTCACCCCAGCAGCAACCAGTACCACATACCACAGTGCCGGATGTGGTGGCTCACGCCTGTAATCCCAGCACTCGGGAGGCAGAGGCAGGAAGATTGCTGTGATGTGAATTGGAGGCTGAGCTCAGGGCCAGCCTGAACCACAAAGCGAGACCCTGTCTCAAAAAAAAAAAGTTGCTGCCCTTTGGGCCTGGTCCCCTTGGTTCTTTGTACTGTACTACTGTATTGTTTATGACCCTCAGACAATTTCAGTCTTGACATACAAGGAAGAACAAATTATTAGAACAACTTTTTCAGCTGGCTAAAGTAATACAGTCAGTAATAACAGTAGGATCTGATACAGCCTAGATAATGACAAACTGTGGTAACTATTAATTTGCCACCTCTAAGCCTGATTAGAATTATGTAACAAAATCTGAAACCAGAAAACTATACACAGTAAGTATCTGTGGTAAAATTGGGCAATTTTACCCTCTAATGAGACCATTTAAAAGGAACAAGAGAGAAAAATAGAGAAATAGAAGAAGAGAAAAAGGAGAAGCCAGATTGAAGAACAGCAGAGGATTACCTAAGCTTTTGGAGACTAGTGAAGAAATGAGACAAACAAGAAACAAAAGCAAGAATCAAACAAAATTTTAAAACTAAAAACATGTTCACACTCATGATAAGAGAATAAACAGTCAAAAATAGAAACAGGTTTCTCTGATTTCAAACCTTGTTTATCTTCTGAGGTCTCTAGTTTTGTGCTAGTATCCACCTCAGAGTGTATCTCTGAAGACAGGAGGCAGACAGAGCCCAGATTCCTATTGTGTGATCCCAGCAAGCTTGCAGCAAGATTAAAGAGGGCCTTCTGTTTAATCCCGGCAAGCCTGCAGTAGAAATAGGATAGGGTACCAGCTCCACAGAAATTTAATCTGATCCTGGTCTCTGGTTGTAGGCTTGCGACCTGAGCTGTTCAGTTCTTAACACTATGGGTGTTTTTATTGGTTTGTTTTTTTGTTTTTTGTTTTGCCAGTTTAATCTTCACTCCCTGATCCTGGGGCTCTCCCAGGGCTGCACCTCACCCAGACACTGGGATCCCAGAGGTGGAGCTAACCTTGGATGATTCAAGTCCCAGGTTCAGCTGGCTCCACCCCAAAATGTCAGCAGTCGGTGACCCTCTCCTGAGGATATCTGAGCCAAGGCCACTCACCAGCTGCCCCAAACCTCTATATCCAGTGCTCTGTTCCACTGGTAATGTCTCTCCAAAGAGGCCTCCAGGGTCCCCCGCCATCACCACACCTCTGTAGGCTCCCGTCTCTTCTTTCATGCCACAGCTGGGAGTTGGAAAGAGAAGGTGCAGTTTGCCAAGGAGCCAGGAGTCAGAGAAAAAGCACAGGTTGCCACCTCTGTCTTCTGCCTGGAGGTCAGTTACCTGACTCTCCTATCAGAACTTTCCTGGGCCTTGGGGATCTGACCCCTTCCTTCTCTTCCTCACATTGCTGTACTCTGGCATCTGGTCCCCCAATCTCAGAAGGTCTGATTTGCCATTGCTCACTACTCTGCCATCTTTTTGGCAGAAAAAAAGAAACAGATTTATTTGGGCTCACAGTTTTGGTCTGTGTTGTCTGGCTCAAAGACAGAGATAGAATGGCAGAGGGGTGTGATGGAAGAGAGGGCGCTCTGCTCAGCAGCCAGGGAGCAGAGAGAAGGGAGGAGCAGGGCTGAGGATACACACTTCCGCATCACACCCCCATGACCGCCCTAGTGTGAAACTTGAGGAAACATTTTAGATTTTAATCCTAACAACCTCGTGGGATACCTGGATCATACATATGGCAGTCCTACTTTTAGCATTTTGAGAAACCTTCTACTCTCTTTTTATGAGCATACTAGTTTACGTCCCTACCAACAGTGTGAAAGAGCTCCCCTCTCTCTATTCTTCACAAGCATTTGTATTTTCTGAGTTATTCCAATACATGAGATGATCCCTCTGTGGATTTTGGTTTTCTTTTTTTTTTTGGTGGTACTAGGGATCAAATGCAGGGCCTTACGCATGGTATGCAAGTGCTTGCAACTAAGCTGTATTCCCATTGTAGTTTT
>PVIR01025409.1:0-24884 GCA_004026965.1 Petromus typicus | reverse complement strand
AACAATACTGGGTGTGGAGACTCACCCCAGCGGCAACCAGTACCACATACCAGTGCCGGGCGTGGTGGCTCACGCCTGTAATCCCAGCACTTGGGAGGCAGAGGCAGGAGGATTGCTGTGACGTGAGTTTGAGGCTGAGCTCAGGGCCAGCCTGAACCACAAAGTGAGACCCTGTCTCAAAAAACCTTAAAAAAAAAAACAAAACAAAAACAAGTGTGTGTCACAATGCCCAGCTATTTTTAGTTTTTTGAGGACTCTTCCTATTGACTTCCATAGTTGTTACAGTAGTTTATATTCCTGTCAACAATGTAGAAGGACTCTTTTTATACCTCATTTTCATAGGAGTTGTTTTTTGTTCTCTTGCTGATGACCATTCTGCAAGAGCAACCAATCAGAGTATTATTACAGACAGCTAAGTGAGATATAAACATAACAGGCCATCAGACAGGGCTGAGTCCTCAGAAAGTCAGGACAAAAGATAAAAACACACTACAACAGTGTGGGGATGTATCTGCTCAAGGGCAGACCTTGAGGTAACAACAAAAGGACCATGTCTATGTACTTCTCCAAAGGATGAGGTAAGTGGTAACACCTGACCTAGTAAAGTCTAATTAGGCATCAGTAACCTAGACCCCTCCCCCCATCCTTCACCTACCTGAGAAATTCTTTGTTCTTTCATGTACATTTGCTATGTGACTTGCTAGCCTATTGGATCACTGTTACTTAAGTGACTGCACTTGTAATCTTATTGGTAGATCGTAGCTGTGACCCTTATTCTCCCCACATGGGTTGTACTCTTTAAAACTTCCCTGTAAAGTGGGGTCCCCAGCAATCCAGTTGGGTCCCTTCCTGCTGCTCTCAGGAGCTTTATCTTTCCTCCTCGATAGATATCTTCCTATTCTTAGTCTCCGTTGTTCCTAGAGTTTATCCTTTGATTTTAAAGAGCACGAATTTGGCATATCAGACATCCAACAGGTTGGGAGTTGTGTTAGTTACTTCCCTGTCATTGCTGAGACAAAATACTGGGCACACAAAGTTAAATAAAGTTAAGCCCTATTTATATTCCAGTTCATAGAGGTTCCAGTCCTCTATGGCTGACTCTAATGCTGGATGCTGTGGCAGAGGAGAAACAATTCATGGTGTCCAAAAGAGACAAGGGATCTTACCAGTGTTTTTCTTCCCTTTTTATCTTATTCAGACTCCTTAGGGAAGGTAACACTCACAGCCTCATGTGCCCTCAGGCCTAGCCCTGGTATAAATCACACTCTAGATTCAGCCACCTCTGAAAAAGACCCACCTGTAACTGCATGAGGTGTTGGGGAAACATCTAAATGCAAGCCATAACAGGAACTATAATGTAATATATTTATTTTCATACTTATTATAACATTTTCATATAACATTTTTATATTTCCTGTCCCATAACAGTATCACAACTTAAAGGTGAGTTTTCCTTAAACCTCATTCAATAACTTTCTCCTGTTTAAAAACCTATAGCATTGAAAGAACCAATTTCCTAGAAAATCTCTGATCTCCTCCCATCCTACCTACATTTGAACAGTACTTAGACTGTATTTCAAACCTGCCTCAACCATTTAACAACTTTTTAAAAATCTTTTTACATATCATTCCTCTATCCGTCACAGACAGACACACTTGGCCCACCTAAAATGTTGTCAGCTTATTTACTATGTCCTTTATGTGGTTGGATCAGTGTTGCTATAAAAACTAGGGAAAAATTAAATATATAAAGAAAATGTTCAACATCACTGGTCATTGTGAAGTGCAAATTAAAACAATGCTGAGATTCCATCTTACTTCAGAAATAATGGCTATCGAGAAATCAACCAATAACAGATGTTAGAGGGGCTGTGGGGAAAAGGGACCTTTCTTCACTGTTAGTGAGACTGTAAACTGGTGCAACCACTGTAGAAATTTCTCAAAAAGCTAAAACTAGAGGTTCCCTTTGACCTAGCTATACTTCTTCTTAGTATCTTCTCCAAAGAATTAAAAGCATCATACAGTAAAGATAAATGCACATCCATGTTTAAGCAGCAGAATTTGTAATAAGCCAAATGTCCACCAGCTGATAAGTGATGATAAAGAAAGTGCATTTAAAAAATATATAATGGAGTACTACTCGGCCATAAAGAAGGGTGAGCTTCAGACATTTATAGCTAAATAGAAGTTTGAAATTCTATTCTTATGTGAAATAAATCAGGCATTTATGTTTAAATACCATGTTGTTTCTCTGCTGTGAGAAACAAAGTGGAAATAAGGACTGAAATGTACAATGGATGTTGGGAAATGGGAAGAAAGTGTTAAAATGGGAAGGGGAATGGGGTGGGGAGAAAAAGGAAGGAAGAGACAGGAAGGAAGGGACAAGAAGAAAAGTGAAAATAGAAGGAGAAATGGAAGGAAAACTTTTGTACATGGGGGAGGTGGCTCAAGGGGGAATAGGACAAAATAAAATAAAATTTATTTAAAAACTAGGGAACAGTAATTTTTCAACAGTTCAACAAATGACTTCAGACTATCCGTAAAATGACCTTGAAAGAACATACTTCTCTGTGAGGCCCAAGTGTGTTGAGTTGCAGTTTACTTTGGAAATCAAACAGCAGTGGACTGCCTGGACGAGGAACTAGCTGGACCAGACCTCTCTATCATAGGTGGTCCCATTAGACAACCTACTGTGGAAAACTAGCACTGATTGCACAGGAAGACTGTTCAGTTCAGATCTGACCCTTGCAGAAGTCTTGTCTGTCTGTAGGTGTCGCTGATACCTGAACACCAGTTAATGGGGATGCCCAATTGCCTGACTGAGGGTGCAGCAAGGGACAAAAGAATAATACACAAAAAGCAAGGAGTACAGAATAAATAATAATCATTTATTACTTAAGGACTGGGAATTGATCTTAGCTCTCTCTTGGCTCAGACTATGATCTCTACATTTGTCAGTATTTGCAACTGTACAACATAGCAAAGGATATAAAGGAAGGTGTAAGGCATAGAACTAATGCACTAACAGGCCAGGATTGGAAAAAAGGAGTAACTATGTTTATTTATGAAGGACAAGTCTTAGGTAACAAGCTACCCATGCTATCTTGGAGGTTGTAGCTAACAAGCCACCTGCATTATCTTTAGATAATGCTTGATCTGGGAAAGTGGCTGCACAGAGTCATAATTCCTCAGATATAATATCACCTTTGACTAGAGATGTCACTATCTCCTCAGTCATTGAAATCTCAGTTCCCTCATTGGCAGAGGGAAGTCTGTTTCTGTATACCAGTTAAAGGCTCATTTGGTATGTCATGGATAACCTTTGGAATAACTCATAATTTTAATCAATAGCTGAATTGTAAACCAATTTAATAATATCATGAAGCCTGCCCAGTGCAGTTTTAAGTTGTAGGCAGCTGCCCTAATGAGTAAAGAATAAGTTCAAAGTACTAGAGTCAAATTATCCTTATGGCCTTTTTTTGCTATTATAGACAGTTGAAGTAGATAAAATAGGCAATAAGATAGGGACAGGTCCTTGAGACTCAGCACAAAGGTGAAGCACATCATAACTGTGATCAGAGACACATCTTTTGGAGGCTGGGCCTTAAGATAAGGACAAGATAACCAGTCCTGTACACTACCTCAATGACAAACCCTGAACCTCATGGAGTCTAGAGAGACCTCAGTCTCCCCAGTGGGTTACCAGAGACACCTGGACTATGTCCTGGAAGAACTCTTTGTTTTTTACAACCACACTTGTGAAGTGATTTGTTTCTTAATTGGGTCACTGTTATCTAAGTGACTGTACTTTTAACCTTTGGGTTGATAATGGCTGTGAACCACATTGTACTCACATGGATTTTGGTCTATAAAATTCCCTTGTAAAGTAAGTCTCTGGGTTACCCACTTGGGTTTTCTCTTGCCTCTTGGGAGATGGCCTATCCATATATATCTTCCTATTCTTAACTTTAATTGCTCCTAGAGTTCATTCTTTGATTTTTAAAGAAAACAAGTCCTGCATATCAAACATCTAAAGGCTGGATGATATAATATTTTGCATTTATTCTCTGGCATTATTTCCTGTATCAATGCCCTCATAGGTATTTTTGAAATAAGCGCAAGAAGGAATTGAGCCTTTAATTAATAATCTCCTTAAACAGGTATCTTAATTCAATCTCAGAGACTTCCTACCACCAAACACTTAGTAAAGGTAAAAAATCTGATGGCATATAGGTTTACTTTTTGTTGAGAACTTACATCAGTATGATGGATATTTCAGATTTATTCATCTCATATTTTTGAATCTGCTTCAACCATCTTCAGGATCCCAATTCAAGTCTCTATTGTTTATCTGGCCAATACATTTCTTTTCCTTTCTGGTATATCCTCATTCCCAATTCTTCTTTCCTTTTCTACCATGTCCAACAACTCAAATGAATTATACAGAAAGACTTCGTCATGGAACAACTTGAGCAGCTATAGTTGCTTCTCTCAAGGATTATCTATTGCCTCTTGCCTCTTACATCATAAATAAAACAACAATATGATTTAAAGAACAAGACCCCTGATTAGAAAAGGGCCAGTAGGACAAGAGCATTTGTTTTCTTCACCCTATTTACAACTCGTTCATCCCCCTATATGCATCCTGTGACTTCTAAGCTTCTATTAGTCAATCTTTCAATTGGAACAGATGTCTGAGAAAGTGAAGTAGGACAAAAACTTGTCAGAACTACCTGTCTGTGCTTGGATTACCCAACACAGGAGCTTGTTATTACATAAGTTCTCTGCCTTTAGTTCAGAGAAGCTGGCCAAGAACTATCCAGGGCTACATCAGGTGCTAGATACTTTTCACCCACTAGCAAAATGAATGCTGTTAATCTTTGCCTCTGCAGTGACGACCCTATGTCATAATAATAGTATGCCTGTTTTTTGAAAAGTTGCAGTCTTTCCCTTAGATCAGTGTGCTTCGGAATCACAAGGAGGACTTTGGTTACAACTCAGATTGTTGGGCTGACCTCCAGCATTTTATTCAGGAGATCTAGGGCCCTAGATTCTGAGTTTCTAGCAAGTTTCCTGGGTAACACTGATGTTGTTGATCTTGTGACCATACTTGGAGAATCATTGTCTAGAAGAGAGCACACATAATTATTTACCAAAAGATTGCTCCTAAAATAAATTCCTTAACACAAACTCAGATTTAATCACCAATGTTATGGGACAAGTTTTCCAATTTTTATGTAACAGCTTAAAACTTAAGTTCTAACCATACAGCACACTGAATTTGAAAGACTTGGCAAGGTAGAGAGTAAAAGTTATGACACTGAGACAAAAATAAGTAGACATTTCAATGAAGACATTAAAAGACCTGAAGTTTTTCCAATGACCCTGATGGGTATGATGTTAAGCACCTGGAGAATTCAGCCATATGAAATTCTAAGGGGATGATCCAGAACAGTTCTGTCTTACATTCCAACTGCTTTTCTCTAACATCTCCAACAGAGCCGGGTAATGACTATTTCATGAAATGTGGAAATTATTTGAAATCAAATGTAGTCCCTGAGATTGTCTTGGGGCACAGCCACACAAGCAGTTTCTATATTGTCTATGGTAGAAATAGATGGGCATACAGAGATGCCAAGGTCCAAAGAGCCTAAAATACTTGCCATCTGACCTTTTCCAGAAAATATTTCTGACCTCTCCTCTAGAAGGAAAGGGAGTTAAACTTGTGGCATCATCTTGCTTGAATAAAAATCATGTGAAAGTTATGGAGAGATCCCAAAGGACCTCAGAGAACATGGAACTTCTGACTCAGAATTTGGGGCAGGGTTTCAGTATTCCTGTGGGATTATTGATCTGCATTTGAACTGGCCGATTGCCAGAGAGAACTTCCCTGTTGGCTTTTGCCATAGCCCTCATTGCTCAGGGCCTAAGCTCTTACTGGCACCTTCTTTAACACTCCAGGACATTAAAAAAAAAAATTAGTCCTCTAAACTCAAGCGTGTGCAGTGGAAAATAATTCATTGTTGGGTTTGTATGTGTGGGCCTTTTCCTGGTGTTGGTCCTTCTACTGGCGGTGATCATACTGTAACTATTTGATCCTGATGGAGCTTTTTCTTGGGGTGAGTGAAATCCCCAAGTAGAAAAAGAGCCGGAACAGGGCTACACTAGTGGCCGCATGTCTGTCAGTGTGGTTACACTCTTGGAGTAACCAAGAGTGACATCACTTAATAGAACAATAGGCTGGTCACAAAGGGCAACCTCAAAATCGCCCATGATTAACCACTAATGGAATATTGGATCACAACAGATTCCCAAAGATTCAGCAAACAAATAGATTTTTTGAATACTGCATAAAAATGATTTTTTTAGGATCTCAAGAATGACTACTTGAAATATTCTTCCCAAATAAACAATTTTAAAATATTTTATTCAACTACAAAATTTTCTTGGTAAAGCCATAAAAGACTAATGTGTGAAAAGTCTGTGTACTTTTCTGATCATGAGAAAAAGTGTAATTTTTAAAAAATATAGAACTAAAACTTCTAAATTGAACTGTATTTAAAACAAGAACTCTGCTTTTCCAGCTTAATCTTATGTTCAAAAATTTTTGATCAGTTAAAAAAGGGAACAGGGTCAAAGAAATAAGAAGTCTTGGTTAAAAAGAGCAAAAATGCTATAGTTTTTCTTTTAGTCTTTTGTGAATCTTGTTTTACTGAAACATTTTTCAAATATGGAGGTCTTTGTATATACTGCTTTTAAACTTTAAAACATAGTTACAAACATGAAAATGAAACAGTTTAATATTGTTATACTTTACTAGTAAGAATATGACTTGATGCTTTTTCTCCATATGGAAAAGAGCAATTGCTTTATGCAAATGTAATGCCATATGGGATTTTGATTGAAATTCATTGTAATTCCATTATGCCAGTTATAATGGTAAGTAATTGTTTCTGTGAATTGGTCATAATCAAATCCTAATAATGTAAAATATACATCTAGAGAAATGTTTGAAAATTTTGAATACATTTATGTTACTAGGTAATACAGTTTCATGGTTCAAGAAAATAAAAAGCAGTACATGACAATATGTCCTAAAACATTTCCTCTTATAGCCTTTTCCTTCTCCTCCATCTAGCTTATTCCCTGCAGGTAACCATTTGTATCAACTTTCTGTTGGCCATCCTGGTGGTCCCTTTTGTGTATAAGCAAATGTGATTATTCTCTTTCCCTTCTTTTCCTCATATAAAATTAACATAGTAAAGCCATTGTTAGCTACTTTGCTTTCTCCACTACAAAGCCTTCAGATTTCCTTTTGTCATCCCTTCATAGCCTCTGCATTATAGTCATGCAGTACTCTGTTGTGTAACTAGTAGGATTTATTGACACCACTTCTTGCTGGGCTTATTTCAAGAGTTGTGCTATTATGACTTTTAGGAATGTTTTAAAGTTTCCCTTTATGAGTATTGCACATTTCCTGTTAAGTAACTGGCTTTTGGTTGCACTAGTTCTTTCTCTTGCTCTGAGTAAAATTTTAGTTGTAATATCTGCCGCTTTTTTTTTTTTTACTATTTTTAAACCATGTATGTTATTTGGTAATATTTGCTAGTATTCTCAATTTGCTCTTCAATATTTGAATTTTTATGATTTATAGTGATAAATTTTTTGTTTATGTCAAAGTGTTTTAGAACGTGGCATTGTATACTAAGATCATCTTTAATTAAATGTAAGATTACTAGTAATATATTCCTAACACAGTAAATGAAGCAAGGCATAGGATTCTTTAAACTATTTAAAGGAAAATGAAAGACTAACAGTTTCTGATTCAAAATAACACTAATTTGGCCAGAGATTTAGCTCAATGGTTCTGGTGCCTGCCTGGAAAGTACAAGGTCCTGAGTTCAATTCCTGGTACCACATACCACAATGCCGGGCTTGGTGGCTCACGCCTATAACTCCAGCACATGGGAGGCAGAGGCAGGAGGACTGCCATGAGTTCAAGGCTAGCCTGGGCTACATAGTGAGTTCAGGGCCAGTCTGAACTACAAAGTGAGACCTTGTCTCAAAAAACTCAAAAAAAGAAAAAAAGAACCCAAAATAACACTGATTAAGAATATGACTCTGATTTATGAATTATATAATTTGATATAAAATACAAAATGTAATTCATTATTTCAGTGTAGTTATGTATCATTTTATTTTATTTTTTGAGACAAGGTTTTGCTTTGTAGTTCAGGCTGGCCCTGAGCTCACTGTGTAGCCTATGCAAACCTCAAACTCACAGCAATCCTTCTGCCTCTGCCTCCTGAGCACTGGGATTACAAGTGTGAGCCACCATGCCTGGCACTGTGGTATGTGGTACTGACTGCTGGTGGGTTTAGATCACCATGCCTGGCAGCGTTGTATGTGGTTACCAGGGATCAAACTTGGGACCTTGTGCTTGCAAGGCAGTCACCAGAACCACTGAGCTAAATCCCAGCCCTAATTATCATTTTAAAAGAGAGCCAATGTTCTAGTTTACATAAAATATAACACTAATAAAATGTTCTAATAGTAGATAATTCTATAAAGTAAAAATTTCATTGAATATAAAAAACATACATGTTCTAATATTATAAGAAATTTAATAATGAAAATCACAATTGTTGGCCTTTTTGTATTTTATGCTTGTGAATTTTGCCACTAGCTCAATATTGCCACATACACACAAAAATACAAGTGTGAAAATTACCTTCTCTCTTGGGAATTTATAACAACTATCTGTCAGAACGTCAACACCTTCAAACTGAAGTCAATCCAAGAAAAATGAGACTAAACCAAACTTTAGGAGAGTACTTTCAAAGATCACACAGGATGTAGGATGATAAAAAACTTTAAAAACTAATCATTTAACAATGTTTACTAAGCAATTACTATTATTGGAGACTAATTCAAAGAATTCTGGGACTACATTAGAATTAGTTAATGTACATACATTACTTTATTTTCCACCAATAGGATGCCATCATATGCTGTGATGTTAAGTCAGGCAAAGCTCTGAGAGATGTTCAAAATTCAGGTTGCTATAGTTGTAAATATCAGTAACAATTGTAAGTTACTTAAGACTATGTAAGAAAGTAAGAATCCATCATGTTCAAAGGTCTTTAGTATTAGTGGAAGATACATTTACATATTTTAGGAACCCAGTTGATACTATGGACCAAGGTTAAAATTGTATGGAATAAATTTTCCAGTATATAAATAAACTCTGAATCATCAAATACCAGCCACAGGCATGAGTTTCCAAGAATATGGTGATCTAAATATATAAAACAACCATGGCAACTATCAGAAATGTTGTACAAAATATTGTTTTAAAATCCTAAAAGCACTGAAAATTTGATAAGGGAGTATGTAACTTTCAGGTCAAAGTCTCAGTAAAAGAAAGTATTATAGAAATACAGAGAGTTAGAAAATTAAAAAAGTAACTGGGAGACAGGACAAAGTGTGACATAATTACTTTATGTAATTGAAGTTCCAGATATAGGAGGGATGGACACTGGGATAGAAGCAATGCAATACAAGTTAATCACTGAGATTACTGAATCCACAGACTCAAGAGTACACTAAATCTCAGGAAATTAAAAAAAAAATAACGTGAAAGTCCAAAGAGAGAAAAGATGAACCACTCCCAAAGAAACTATTAGTGGTCTAACCTGGCCTGTCAGAGCAAACATGGAAGCCAGAAAGCCACATCCTCAGTGTGGTGGAGGAAAATATCCACTAAGTTAGAATTCAGTAGTTAGTGGAAATATCTGTCAAGTGTGAAAGCAAAATCAAGAGGTACTGTTTTCTTGTTTTCTGTCATCCACCACCTGTATTGAAGACTATGGGATGCTCTCTTGATGAATTGTACACACGCAGGCCAAATACCTCAGGTGTTATGGAATAGGCGGCCAGTGAATTTTAATATGGCTTGTCTGATTTTCAACAGTCTTAGCTTGCTGTTGTAGCTTGTCACTGCTTTTGAGGAAAAGCAGCTCTCTTAATATCTGAAATTCCTTGACTTGACAGACAGTTACCATGTGATATTTACTTCCCCATGTCATTCAGAGACAACAACACTGAATTTCATGCACTAAGACAGAGAATTTACTTTGCAAAGAAATCTGCCCTACCTCCTTATCCTCCAGGATAAAGTTGGATGTTGCAAACACGGCTGTTGCAGAATATAGAAAACAAGAGCACCGTGATTTACTTCTCCTGGACAAACATTGTAAGCCTCTTTGGAAGTCAACTTCTAAACTCTATTTTAAGAACTTCCCAGAGTATCTTGCCAAGTTAGGATTTTTCTGTGATCCTCCTGATTATTGATTTAATGTACTTAAAAATTCACCGTTTCTTTTGTTGATTTAAGTTGTATGTCCAGAGTCCAGTGGAGAAGGTGATAAGTGGTATGAATTTTGTATTGTGTTTGTTTTATTCCCTCATGTGGGAGGCATTTTAGTAAATACAAAGTTTCCATAAAGCCCTGCATTTGAGGTTTTATTTTTAACAATATTTCATCATAATTACTCAAGTAGAACAGTTTAATAAGCCCATGATACAATGGCTCAGATCACAACACATTCTTGAAGGGAAAAACATATGTGCAAACCACCTTCAAAGAAAGATGAAGTGTCTGACTGCAAAGAGCCTTGTTTGGCTGAGCACCCTGACAGACAAGGTTGCTGAGGTGAAATTCTATAGAGTCAAATGGGGTAAAAAATCAGAAGTGGAGTGAGTGTGTGGGAGCAAAGAGAGAACTAGAGGACGTCACAACACAGACAGAGAAACAAAACAATAGCAAAACTCTTTGGGAAAATATATCTATTATTTTAGAGCAATGATTCTTAACCTTTTCTGTGCCCAGTATCCATTTCACAGTTTGCTGAAGCTAATAGATTCCTCTAAATACAGGAAATAAAAAGCTAGGATTACATCAGAAAAATTATATTAAATACATTTATCAAAATATAAGAACATGACTGACCTATTATAAAGGATTCATTATTAATACTGTAATAAAAGGAGCTTGTAGTGGTCAGAAGCTAGAAGAAGTTTCAAAGTAGTGGTGAACATAGACAATGTATTTCTGGATAAAGACTGCATAAAAAGGACTTATGGCTTCTGTCCCTGGCCAAACACAGGGAAAGCTGACAGTGGTACCTACATTAACAGTAATAGTATTTTTGTCCAACCAAAATCTATATTAAGAACTTCTGCTCTGGGATGCAATGTAAATTTCTTCTCTCTCCATGTTAATCTCTAGCAAGGATTTCCTTGGGAGGCAATGCTTCTGTGTGAGTGGATTCTCTTTGGGAACATTCATGATAGAAGCAGGATGAGGGCCTAGGCCCCTGGCAGCTCTCAGCGCTTGAGCATTTACCAAAGGCTGGGTGTCCAGGGCATCGGCCAGCTGGAAGTAAAACCATGGCACTTACTTGTCATCCTATCCACACCATGCAGGGGCCTTGGAAGAATACAAGAGAGACGTCTGCTTACAAGAGAAAAGTACTTAAAATTAGGAAATAAGTAGATTAAATATCATCCCTAAGGGATATGAAGGGCCTTTATTAGGAAGGCAGAAAAGATTTTGTGATTCCTTCCACCTCCTCATATCTCTGTAGTGCTTTACGCTTTGCAAAACATTTTTCCACCCATTATCTAATTTGATTTTTACAGTACCCTGAGTCTGCAACTATTAGTCTTTTGCTTCTTATAAAATAACTGTTTTAAACACAAATTTACCAGAATTAGGGCAAAAACTGGAATAGGCTGTGATATTTCTGAAAGCACAACTATTCTTCCATCCACAGAAAATTTGAATGAAGCCTTTTACATTTAAATAACCTCCTCTTGCTGATTAAAAAAAAGGAAGAGCATGACTATATAGTACATGTTTATAAAGGGGAATATATTTTAGGTTCAATTTCTCTAAAATTATTTACAAAACTATATATTTATAAAGAATTCAAACAACACAGAATGACTAAGGCAAATACTTTAAATTCCCCCCTTCAGCACAACTAAATCAGAGAAACTGTATCTCTTAGAACCTAATAAAAATAAAAATAATTAAAGTTAAGAGAACATAGACAATTTAATATAGAGCATTAGCCAATAATACAAATCTACAGCCACCTAGACTTCAGATTATTTTGTTATTATATAGCCCCTCTGTGGTGTTTAATGAATATTGTTACTCAATATTTGTCACTATGGAAAAGAAGGACTCAGTGAATTTCCACCCAAGTTTTGATGACTTTTTGCACAACTCAGGAAACTTCCACTGCACAGTTCTCTGTCTCCTTTGTGGGACAGCAGCACAACCTAGTGTAGGTTTAAAATTGTTAAGTTGGTAAATGAGTGGTAAAAAGATAAGAAGGCAGAGGTTTACAAGTTACTACTCAAAGGAAATATCCACGCTGAACTGTGGTTATTTTTGTGAATACGGTTTCATTGAAACACAACCATTCTCACTTGCTCACATTTTATTGAAGGCAATTTTGGTGCCATAGCGAAGCCTAATCTATTTATTATCTATTTAGTCCTTTGCTGGGAAGGTTAATGACCTCTGTTCAGTGTCAAGATTCCAATGATTGTATGATGGGGTGAACAAAGAGCAGGAGTTGGAATTATTGAAACCAGGAGCTTGGAGAAGGCGAGACCCAGACCTGGCTGTGAGTGTGCAGTCTGGCTGCCGAGGGGGTTCCTCAGTGAAGGAATACCTCCAGTGTCTGGACAGTGAGGCAGAGCTCTTTGAATATTTGTGTGAAAAAAGGAGGCTGAAAAGGCTCGCTGAAGACCTCTTACACTTGACTGCAGTTCCCTGAGGAATGGGACTAAAGAACAGGCTTAAAAGAAAGAAAGAAACGTGACAAGGTACTAGTAGGGGGAGGACAGTCTCACACAGGGAAATTTCACTGGGAAAATGCCGGTGTAAAGTTTGGAAGAATTGGTAAACAGTTCCTCACTTCCTCCAGCCCAGCTCACAGACAAGGTAGATGAAATCATGGACTCTGTGCATGGCCCCCAGGTATGAATATTGTTAAAGTCCTCCAAGTGATTCCACCGTGCAGAAAAGGCTGAGACCAAGGGCTTGAAGCCATGGCATGCATGCACTCAAGTTCACCAGCTTCTGTTCTTTTTGCCTTACACATAGGGTCTGGCTAACTTGGAGGGTGTCCATTGTTTTGGGGCAGAGGGAGCTGTTTCTGCCTCTGGCAGGCAGGTGGTAGCAGTTGGCAGAGAAACAGTGAGCATATCTCTTAGAAGACAGGCTGAGGTTTGACTTTCCTGGTGCCAGTAGTGAGCAGCTTTCCCTAAAGCAGTTGGTAAGAACATCATGGCTCCATTGCTGTGTCTCCAGAGCAGTCAAGCCCCGGAACACAGCTCCTTTCCCTGAGTGAGATCACTTTCCTAGATCGTTCTGAATGGGGACCCTTCGAAGTGGAACTGCTAAGCAGCACAGGCTGGGATCTTCTCAGCAGAGCTGCTAGCTGGCTGCTATGGGTTTACTAATACTTTTCACATGGGAGAACACACTGGGAGTTGAACTGAAAAAACAAGCTTGATTCTTCTTTGAAGTTTTTCCACAACAAAAGTAGTGCATGTTCATTATAAAAACAATTTCTGAAAAAATACTGAGAAGCATAAAGGAGAATATTATCATCTTTCATTCTACTGCCCAGAAACTACCACAAGTAGAATTATCAGTATGGACCTTTTATGCATGCATTAAATATAGTAAAATTTGCAGTAGACGGATGATATACTTTCTGCTTTTTCGTAACCCTAATATATCTTGAGTATTGTTGCTGGTAGGATTATTTTTAATGGCTTCTTGAATCCTATCATTCTGTTGCATCACTTAATCATTTCTCCATTCTTAGAAACTCGGATTTTCATTATCATAACTAATACTGTAATGAACAACCTTACGGATAAGTCTTGAACAGCATACCTGATTATCAGTTCTTTTAAGGTTTTAATTTTATTCTTTCTTCCTGGAATACTTTTCTCCTCTCCAGTCTCTTTACCTAGTTAACTTTATGTATCCCTTCATTATGAGGTTAGAATGGCAGTTATTCCAAGGAGGTCCTCCTGACCTCAGACTACATTTGGTTTGTTGGTTAAAAGCTATGGTAGCAATTTGCAGGTTTCTTTCACAAAACTAGCATGTTTATTTGTATCCTTTTTCCTGTTAGGTCCAAACTTTGAATTATGTTGTGTCCACAGTAGGTATTCAAGCATTTGCTGATTGAATTCATACACACATACAGCTCCTTAAATTCTTTCTTTTGGTACTGAGGACTGAACTCAGGACCTTGCACTTGCCAGGCAGATGTGACGTCACTGAGCTAAATCCCCAGCCCTTATCGAGCTCCTTTGAAGCTGGGTTTTCAGGTGTCTTCAAGACAAGAAGACTTATTTAGTTTTGGTTCACTCAGAGTCCTAAGGCTTTAATGTCCTAGGAGTAGAAAAGCAAGATCAAGGCTTGATATCACCTCATCACAAACATTGGCTGACTGTGTTTGCCAGGTAGCTGCTGCTGTCAACTCTGTCAGTTCAGGCCATTTGACAAAGAAAGCATGCCTTGGTTTCTCAGAAGATAGGAAATTCTACATATTCATTCATCTACTCATGCATCAGTCTATCTACCCATCAACTATCTCTCCACTTGTCTATCACTGTATTCATCCACCCATCCATCTTTCAATCCATCCTATATACATAGAGCACATGCAAATGTGTTTGAATTATTCCTTCATTCAAGAAAAATTTATTGGCTGTCTACCGTGTACCAAGAACTGTGAGATTCAGTGAAAGTGGTGCATAAATATCTTTCCTGTTGGAGCTTTGGGTTGATCTGTTAGGAGGAAACATTGTGCTATCAATTTAGAAAATGTCTAACAGAGAAAAGGATATGATTCCTATTTTTAAGGAACGTATAGTCTACTGAGAATTTATAGTATGAACCAAAAATTGTTATGTCACTAGTGAAAGTAATAGGAGAACCAAAAACTAATTATTGTGGAAGAGCATAACATTATCTCTATGTTCTATGTTTCCTGAAGGAGCTTCCATGTCTGTATACAATTTCACCTCTTGGTCCAATAGAGAGAATGCCACTCAAACTGATCCATATCCCACATGTTAGTCTCGTGAGGAAGCCTTGGCCTAATATGGTCAATCTGTTTCATTTTTGGAACTGTTTGGAACAAAAACTGAAAGGTTCTGTTTCTTTCTGAGAGTGTATTTTTAAAAATTTTTACTCCACTTACTGAGTTCACTGCACAGCCACTATAATAAAAACAACATGGCACTGGAAAAGAAACAGACCCGAAAATCAGTGGGATAGATGAGAAGATGGAGTTTGGGCAGTTTGACATGTCCAGACATACTAACCCACCTCTTCTTTGACAAGAAGCCAAACACTCCCAACGGTGGAAAGACCACCTCTTTAATAAGTTGTTCTGGAAAAACTGGATTTCAACCTGCAGAGATTAAAGATAGTGGATGTTTTAAATGGCAGATTTCCAGAGTGATAGGCAGCCTTGTTTTCTGCTAAGTACAGGAAAATGAAAGAAGTGAGAATGAGAGAGGGAGCTGAAACAAAAAAGAGATTAAGAAGACAAGAGTTCAGTGACTTTGTTTCACAGTTCTAAGTGTTTCTGCAGCCCAGCTGTGAGCTTGGCCTGTTTTGCTGGATAACCCAACCTTGTGTTCTAATAACCAATGTATTTACTATTAGAGTTCTAACTTTCTAAAGAATCTTTTCTTCACTGGAAGGCTTTTCAGAAGACATGACCTATGTGCTACATTTTAAACATTAAATAAGATCTAAGTGCTTTAAATTTTGGCTTTTGCTGGGGAAAAAAGGCAAATCAAATTTCGACAGTTATCTTGTACTTTAAAAAACTGGAAATGTTTCCTTCAATAATATTAAAATTTTAAAATGTGGAAATAGTGTAGAAATAGTTAATGTTTTCCCTCTGTTTCCTCATAATTTAGAATCAATGGCTCTTAACAACTTGGGATAATCATATAACATAGAGTGTTATAGAATCTTCTTTTCTTCTCAATATAGACATTTAAGGGTATTTTTAATGAAAATGTTTTTACTTTCAAAACTTATTTTAAAAACTTTTTATTTTTGTATAATTTAAAATTTACAAAAGTTTGTAAAATTAAAAACAGTACCATGAAAAAAATCCACCTAGTTTCATCTTATCCGATATGCTTTATTATTTGTTTTGTCCTTCATTCATTTCATGACAGGCTATAGACATCATGGTCCATTACCTCCAAATTCTTTAGGTCATGAAGAATTTTTGGTAAGTTTATATGGTTAAGCTTACAGTGATATAATAATTTCATCTAATCTATTGTCTGTACTCCAGTTTTGTTGGTTGTCCTAGTAAGACCTGTCATAGCATTCCTTCTTTCCATAAAGAATTCAGTTCAGGTATTGTATTTAGTTGTTATGTCTCTGCAGTTTACTTAAACTGCAACTTTCTGACAGCCTTTCTATGTGTTTTATGATGCTGACAGTTTTTAAGACAGGAAGTTCCTCATTTTATGTTCATCTGGTATTTTCTAGTGGTGTGCTTGATCACATTCAGCATTCTCTGCCAGTGTACGGTAGCACTGATGTTCCATTCTTTTTAGAGGATTATATTTAGAGAGAGTATAACTAACCTTTAGGAAAATACAAAAATCATAAGTATATATGGTAATGAATTTGTGCACATTTATATACCAACATAAAACTAACAAGATTAAAACTTAAAATATTTCCATCAGTTCAGTCAGTTTTGGTTTACTATTCCCAGTAAATGCCCACTCCCACTTCCTCACCCCATGGTTGCCACTTTACTTCTGTCACTTAACAAAGAAGATAGATCTGCGAAAGACTTTAGGCAATTCCATTATTTGCATTCCAATTAACTTTAAGTACCTTCCATAAGGTTTTTAGACACTTTGATATCTTCTTTTTAAATATGGCCTCTCAAATCTTTTGAGCAGTTTGACATGTCTTAGTGATTTCTAGGTGTTCTTTACATATTCTGGATGCAAGTAATATCAAATAAATTTATAGAACATAGTCGAGGCTGTAGCTTATTTTTAAATTGTCTTAATAATGTATTTTAACAAACAAACATTTTTGTTTTGACCAAGTCTGATTTATTAATTTTCTTTAAAAAGTTTCCATTTCATCTTTCACATATCTATCTCATTTTTGCATGTGGTGAGAGGTAGAAGTCATGATGCCCTCTTGTGTGGATTATTGGTCCTTCCTCTGTTAGGACTCTGGACTCTCAGCACTGTACAATATGGATGTTTCTCTGCTCACAGGCCTGGCCCAGCTTCTCTCTGTGGCTGTTATGACTACACACCTCATAAATTCACCTTGGGAGAACTGGTGGACGTGGAGAACTAGGTCTCTGTTTAAAGTATGTGCAGATTCCAGTCTCTTGCCTGCCCACAAGGCTTCAAAGCTCTGCTGGTTTCTCCCCACCTCTATAAAGTTGCTCGAAGAGAGGCGAGATTCTTCCCACATTTGTACCAAGACTCAGCTGCTGCCTCCAGGACTGTAGACAACCCCTGATCTTCTCTGACTCTTGACTATCTGTGGCTCTTTTTCCCTTAAACTTCCTTATTTCCACAACTCTATGATGTCCCAGAAATTATATAATTTTTTAGCTTATCTGTTTTTCTCTTTACAATGATATAGTGACTCCTTGGTGATTTTCTGTATTATCATAAAAAGACACTTAGTTCCATGACTTCTAATATCTATAGACTGATAATTTTCATATTTCTATTTGAAGTCAGGACTTTAGTCATGTATTCTGGTTTTATTTCCTTCTTACCCTAAGACTCCCTAAGACTTTTCAGTTTTCATATCTTAGAACTCCTATCTTTCTCCATAATCCTTATCCTACTTGGATTTTCTTGTCTTGGTGAATATCATCCAATTCAATCATCCAATATCTGGAGCCATTCACAAGTCTGTCTCACCACTGACACCCATGGATTACTAATTTCACTGGAATCTAGGGGAGAAAGTCTCATGTATCCCACTGTCTTGATTCCTTGTCATTGCCCAGTTGAAGGACTACAAAATTCCTTTGCAAAATGATGGTAGTGATCTCTTAATAGAGCTCTAGTCTTTCTCCGAACCCCCACTCCCCTTCTGCTCTCTCTCCCTCCAACTCACTCTCCACCCTATCTTCCTGACTACTTCCTCAGTGATCTTTAGAGTTAAACTTTGTTTTGGATGCTCAGTATAACTGAGTCATCACAGACTTCAATGTACCCAATGATTCTCTGATTTTACAAAAAATGAAGTGAAGGTCTTTAGAACACAAAGCCATTTACAAGGTAAGCCAAGGGTTTCCTTCTCGTCACATGTCTAGTCAGTTCCATGTAGATGTTTCCCAAAGAAGAGAGCTGACGCTGTGCGGCATGACCAGGAGCCTTTCCTATTGTATTTCCATGTGAGGAACATCCCATGCAAAGCATCATCAG
Source organism: Petromus typicus (assembly GCA_004026965.1). NCBI lineage: Eukaryota > Metazoa > Chordata > Mammalia > Rodentia > Petromuridae > Petromus > Petromus typicus. The sequence goes on along the minus strand of PVIR01025409.1, from coordinate 6,329 downwards.
TGCCACTGGAGATTTGCATCAACTTTGCCTGCTTGTTCTGCAGCAGCTCTGTGTGGTTCTCTGTTCCCTGGGAAAAGCCTGCATTTGTCCTGGCTGGAGCACCTTCCTTTGCTTAACTATTGGTGAAATTCCTTTTACTACTCCAAGACTTGGGTCATACGACTCTCAGCCATTTTAGTTTTTCTAATAGCCATTTATCCAATACAAGGAATAGGTTATTGCATTACTTGGGTTACATTAAAAATTCCTGTCCATATAGATATATATATATATATATATATATATATATATATATATATATGACCTTGTTAAGCAGTCATATCTGAGGGGTAATTTTATATAGTAACATGTCTCCACCTACTAGGCAGTAGTATGCCTTTGCTAATTTGACTCAGAAATAACGTGACAGGGGGTACCCTGATTTTTGTATCTTGAATATCAGTTTATGCATTTATATTCTATCTGGTAGACAATGGGGAGTCATTAGGGTTGGAGTAGTGGGAAGCAGGTGATCAAATAGACTGAATCATGCTTAGGAAATAACTCAGGATCAAACAAAACAACAACATAGGTATGTTCAGAGGCAGGAAGAACAGTCGGTCCACCTGTCTAGCCCTCAGAGTAGACAGTAATCTACTTCAGACTTTACAAATAGAAATGTGAAAATGCTCTTTCTACAGAGAACAGTTAGCCTATTTCTGAATTGCAATGTGCTAGCTTTCAGCATTACTGTCCAATTTAATGTTCCAAATGCTGAATTGTTTAATCAACCTGAAGCATATTCACAGATATTTCCTAATGGCATTGGCTCAGCTAGCCTTAGTGAACAAGCAACTCCTTTGTTTACGACATGGCTACATATTCTGCTTCTTAGTAAGATATGTGGGGAAATAACCACTCCTACAAGGACAGGTTGTAGGTCGAGTCTCTGCTTTACTCCCCGCTGTGACTGCTTTTCCCAAATTGAGCTCACTTACCTCCACCGAGGCCCAGGCATGTTGCACATGACAGGCATACGTACAACAGCAGCAACAAATTTTGCTGCAAAATCTGATCATCGTGCAGCTCTGTTGTTTCTTCTCATTATTGGTTTTCTTTGCTTTCCCCTTGACCCTGAGTTTCTATTTCATTAAGCTCATTGCACATTTCTTCTGCTGAAAACCACATCAGATACATTTTGGGAAAAGGCAGGCCATAAATAAAAATTAAGGAGGATAAGAAACAATTACATGCCTTAAAACAAATGTTTATTATAGAAATTTTATGAAATATAGACCGGTGTAAAAAAAGTGAAAACTGTTCTTTGAGAGAAAAACAATATTAATGTTAAAATATAGACCTTTTTGTATTTCTAATAAAATTTATATCCTATAGTTATGACAGACCTATTATAGACATATACAAATTGATCAAATGCATATTTAATAACACAACAGTTATAAATACTATTTTATAATGATTTTTATTCAGTGATATATTTTTCATTGTCAGTTTATTTCCAGATAAATGTAGCAGAATGACTTTTGTGTATAAACTTCATTTTCCTACATGTCTAATAAAATAAAGTCAGCAAAAATAACAGTAACAAAATACCACTGGTAACCAAATGAAGAAATAGAATCCTATCATAACGGCAATCAAAAAATAATTCTCTTTCCTACCTGTAGGAGTAGAATACAAAAAGTGATTCATAAATAAAATCTTGAGACATTCAGGAAATATTCTGTACTTGGTAAGGAAAAAGAATAAAAATTGAGCAGAAATCTGAGGATATTTTCTGTTTGGGGAAGCAGAACAGCAGAGGATATAAGATGGGTGAAAAGGAGAAATAAACAAATCACACTGTAACAGGTAATTTGTTATGGATGGCATATGTGAGATGACTCAGAGACAGGGTTTGTGAAAAAGAAAGGTTTATTCTGGTCCAGGTGTGAGACTAAAACTGGGGAAAGATTTCAGCAGCTAGGAGGGAGGAGTAAAGTTTTCACATTGGTGTGTGGAAGGGCTGATAGCAATACACACCAGCAGCTAGCTGAGGAGGAAGGTAGGTTTATATAGGTATTGAAGGAGCTGAGGAATAAGGGGTGAAATGTGTATGGTTGAGGGTCCAAAGATGGTCAGCACAGGTGTGTAGCGCAGGTGTGTAATCACTGGACTTCTTGGCACTGGGAAGATTGTGTACTGCATCTTAAAATTTCTATACAGTCGGCCAGGGATTTAGCTCGGTGGTTCTGGCTCCTGTCTTGCAAGTGCAAGGGCCCAGGGCTCAGTCCCTGGCAACCACATACCTACCGGGCATGGAGACTCATGTCCACTAGCAATCAGTACCACACGCCACAGTGCCAGGCGTGGTGGCTTATGTCTGTAATCCCAGCACTTGGGAGGCAGAGGCAGGAGGATTGCTGTGAGTTTCAGGTTCACCTGGGCTACATAGTAAGCTCAGGGCCAGCCTGAATACAAAGTGAGACTCTGTCTCAAAAAAAATTATTTGTATGGCTTTCTGTTTTATTTACTGAGAAGAACCTATTGTTCATTAAGAGCCGCCTGTTTATTTGCAAAGGTCTCATTCAGGCCAAGCCCGGCAGTTTTCACCCTGGCACTTGAATTAAGGGTATAATCTAAAGCTCAAGGATAATACTACTTTACTGAGCAGAATAAGCTTGTTTTATAGATATTTAACTGAATATTTCTCTCTCATACTGGAGACTAAGCCTGGGGATTCATGCATGCCAAGCAAGTGCTCTACCACTGAGCTCTATCCCCAGCCCTTAACTGAATCTCAGGTGAGAAGGATAGAACCATGTTTACCAACAAAGATTACACAGGGCCGGGGAGTTAGCTCAGTGGTTCCGGCGCCTGTCTTGCAGGCGCAGGGGCCCGGGTTCGATTCCCTGGTGACCACATAACAATGCTGGGTGTGGAGACTCAACCCGGCGGCAACCAGTACCACATACCACAGTGCCGGGCGTGGTGGCTCACGCCTGTGGTCCCAGCACTCGGGAGGCAGAGGCAGGAGGATTGTGATGTGAGTTTGAGTCTGAGCTGAGGGCCAGCCTGAACCACAAAAGCGAGACCCTGTCTCAAAAAACCTAAAAAAAAAAAAACAAAAAAAAAAAGATTACACATAGCCCAAGGTCTCCCTCTTTTAGGTGGATTAAATTTCATACTCAGTTTTTAGGTTGAAATTTAGAGTTGGAGGAAATAGATTCCAAGTGGGAAAAGGAGATAAAAAGAATTTGTCCACCTTGCATGTGAGGACAGAGCTACCTTGTTGAATATGAGCACAATTAAAAGAAATAGATTTAAGTCAACATACTATAGCCACCAAAAATAATAGTAGGAGGACCTGGGATGTAGCTTAGCAGCACTATGCCTGCCAGGAAAACACAAAGGCCTGAGTTTGACCCCCTGGTACTGGGCAAAGAAAGTAGAAAGAGTAACAAGAAGTGAAAGCAATACAGAATGAGTTGACAGTTGAAGAATCAACTCTGAGAGAATATTCCTCACAAATATTTCATGCTGCACAACAGTTTGAGGAAATCTTGAATTTAATTTTCAGAATAGCTCAGAAAGTATAGTATAAAATATCTGAATAAGATGATGCTGTAGTCAGGGTTTCCAAGGGAATAGATTTAATATAGGACATATAACTTATGGGATTATTTTATAAAATTCACCGAAAAGTCAAGTGCAGAGGAGTGCAAGAGATTTGTCCACACACTAGAGACCCAAAGAATCCAGCGGAGGGCCTGAATCCCACAGCAGCAACCTGCAAAAGTCCAGCTAAAGGCCTAGAACCCAAGGCAAATCCAATCAGGGGCCTAGAGACCACAGTAATGTTTCATGCAAGTCTGTATCGAGAATCAGCACCCAGAAGGCCTCAGGGCCAGTGGTGGAAGCTAGACAGCCTGCATCAGAGGGCTGAAGGATCTGCATTGGAGGCAGGAACCAGCTCTCAAGGTGAATACCAGGGCTCCCCTGATGAGAACAGCAACCACTCCCAGCAACAGTGAAGACCTGAGCTCCTCTTACTAAAACAACCAAATTTGCATCAGGAAAGCCTGCTGCAGCAAGTCTGCTCAGGAAAATCAACAGAGCATGATCCTCCCCTCCATTTCTCCCCTTAATGCCACTGGCAACAATTCTCAGGTGGGTCTCCAACATACCCAAAAGGATGCTGACTCATTTCAGCTGGGTCTTCTAAGTTGGCCATTAGTTAATCCACCACAGATGGGGATAGAGCTTGCAAAGCTGAGGAAAGAAAAGGAAGAATGAAGGACTGTCACTGCAGCAATAAGTAAATTAGAAATAGAAAAAAGGATAATCATGGCTGAAAATATAATCATTGAAATCCAGGAAGCATTAGGGAATAATTTCATTAAATTTGAATGACTTAGAAGGAGAATAAAGAAATTAAAAAAGAGGGGATAACAATAGAAGAGAGATAATAACCAAAAATTGATAAACAGGAAATGGAGAACCTAACAAATGGAATGGAAGAACCATTAAAACATTTCATAGATGAAAAATTCCCCAGGAAGGAATATCTGAGCTTGATGTTAAAGGACAATCTAAATTATAGAAAAATATTTGTCCTAATAGTAGACTTTGAGATGTACCATTTAAAATTTAATGGAGAAAGAACAAGATTATTCTTAAGATCAACACAGAGAAGAATGTCTTTTGAACAAGAGTTAGGTTGCATCACACTTACCATAGCAAAAATCCTATCAGTGGAGCAATGTCTGTAACCCTAGGAGGGAAAATATGACTCAAAAATATTTTTTTTCAGCAATCATTAAGTGAATTAGAGAATAAATATAATCAATTTTGGAAGCAAACAAATCAACTGCTTTGTGATAAAACCTCAGCCAACTAAGAGATGAAAGGAAAGTCATAGAAAAAAACCTAAAGGATCGATGTATGCAAAGTCACAGTGAAATGATATCTACAAAGTTTTGAGATAAGGAAAATCTGATTCAAGAATATAGCCAAGTTGATTTCATAGTTGATAGGAAAATGCTGTCCCCACCACACCAACATATATACGCATGAGTTTGGATTTGATGCTTAGACCTACAGCTCTTGCAAAAGAAAACTGAAATTTCCTAATAATGAGAAAAACTTCTGTGGGACTACTTTGGTCTTTGTGCCATATCCTGTTTCAGGATCTTCACTGCTTTGATTTCTATTTTCTGCTCTTCCAGTAGAAAGAGCATAATATTTAGGGTAAATGTTTTGAATTTATGCTCATGAATGAAGTTGGATTACAGTCTCACTTTCTCATAATGATCTTGCCTTATTTTCAAATCAAGGTTATATTTTTCTTATTGCATAAAGTTGGAGTATCTTATTTTTATTTTATAATCTTTCAATAGTTTGGTTCAAATTAAAATTAATTTTCTTTCAATGTTAGAATATAATACCTGGCTTTAGTTGTGAGTTTATATATTGATATTACAGGAATAGAAGTGTACAGCCTCATCCTACTATCAGCAATTGTTTGAAATTTACTGTAATTTATTTAAGGCATAGTGCAAAGTCAATTTTTATAAATGCGTGTCTTAGTTACTTTTCTCATTACTGAGATAAAATACCCATCAAACAAAGTCAAAGGAGGAGAAGTTCATTTCAGTTTACAGTTTACAGTTGGCTGGTTGCAAGGCAGGGTGGCATAGCAGAGGGCCATCCAGAGGAAGAACAGTTGATGGGAGGCAGAAGGTAACAAAGCAGCAAAGAAGCAGCAAGCAGAAAGCAATGGCAGCAGACCCCTTTCTGTCTCTTATTTTTTAAAAAAATTTTTAAATCTTTATTGGTACATTACATAAACACATCATGATTGCACTCCATAATGGGGATTTGTACCAGTATAAGACACAACTTAATTCTCATTTTTTCCCATAGCCCTACCCACCCTACCGACCCCCATATACATAAAATTTGTTTCCTTACTTTTTTGTTACAATCTCATCATTTTTCCCCCTTCACCCTATTTTGCATTGAGCATTTTCTATTTCACAATATATAAAATACAATTCTAGGACTCATTCACACCTTTATTTTCTCATACCAGAGAAAAGATGTGATATGTACCTATCTGTGCCCTATTTATTTCACTTATGAGGATATACTCAAGGTATGTCCATTTAAGTAGAAATGATTCAAACTTATCATTTTTTATGGCAGAGTAATACTCCATTCTGTAAAAGAACCACAGCTTTTTTATCCAGTCTCCAGTTGATGGACACTTGGGTTGTTTCCAAGATGTAGCAATCACAAATTGGGCTGCTATAAACATGGGTGCACATATGTCACTGTGATATGAGTCT
>PVIR01025408.1:0-24878 GCA_004026965.1 Petromus typicus | reverse complement strand
AAGAACAGATGCTCTCTAACAACATTTAACCTAAAGCACAGCAGGCATCAAACGAATCATTACCTCAGCAGGCAGTATTGATCCCTCACCTGTCAGAAAAGGCAGGGGTCAAAATGACCCAGACGATCCAGGGTGTTGTATGATACCGCAGGATCATATGATTTAGAAAGCACTCATCAATAATGATGACTGCAAAGCAACTGCCATCCAGATGTAATCTTTAGCCAGTCAATAAAGCATCTATTTGTAGGAACCCTTTAAGGTGACACTGGTCACACCAATGAAGTGGCTGGAAGCTGTGCTTAGAATGTGCAGTTCTGGGTCATTGCTGAAGGAGTTTCTGCAGGTCCTTGCAGGGGACCCAGGAAACCAAAATACGATCAATGGGACAGAACAGAACCGCAAACCTGCTTGACTATGTAAAAATCACTGGAAATGCCGAATATCTTCACAGTGAAAGTGGCATTACGGGAACCAATGCACTGTCCACCACTACCGTAGTTCCCTCAGAGGATAAAAAAACATATAAAGCTTTGGGAGGCAGAGGCAGGAGGATTGTGACGTGAGTTTGAGGCTGAGCTCAGGGCCAGCCTGAACCACAAAGCGAGACCCTGTCTCAAAAAAAAAAAAAAAAAACCTAAAAAAAAAATATAAAGCTTGTAGAGAAGGAGCTGAACGAGCCAGGAGTGTAAGACAGAAGTTAAACATCGAAAAGAATCACAGAGCCAAAAATGACCGCGATAACGGTCTAACTGTTCCCTGCGGTTTGGAAGCGAAGTTACAATCCTTGAGAAACCTTTCTGGTGTGAGACATTTCTGTGTCACAAAGTTCAAAAAGTAACATCATTTCTAAAGAGTTTGTTTCTGTCTGAGAATTGCTTAACTCCAGATGATCTAGTTTTATTATCGCCTGTGGAATGGCGGGAAGCAAATGGCCCTTAGAAGTGAGTCCCACAAAAGAATACTCTGATAAACACTGCTGCGTCGTTGGTGACCATCAGCCCTCAAAAAACCCAGCTCCAAATCCCTCCTTTCTGCATCAAAACAGGCAAACCATATTTTTTTTTATATTGAGGCCAAAAAAGCAACCTCAATATCCAAGAAATGTCAAATGGCTTGTGTTTCCTCAGTATAGAAATACTACATCATTCAGTGACTTCAAATATTTGTCTTCGTGAATGCTGTGTGTATTTGCACAACACGGTTGGTGAAGGTACCTAAAGTACAATAGGCTACGGCCATTCCTGGTCTAATGACTGACTCTCCTTGCCATGGCTAGATTGTTAAATGTACTGGTCTGTAAATGAGGAATAGTATATCCTATGTACTTTACAATTCAGAACAAAGAAATAGCCAAAGCAAACTCTGACTTGATGACTTTGTCTTTATTTATATAACTTTTATATGTAGTACTATAATACATAACAGAGCTTACTACTGTAGGACTGTATTGTATAATCAGCAAAAATCACAGTACTATAAAAACTACGGATGCTGTGCAAAAAAAAAAGAGATTGAGGCTCTATCAACAAGATGTGACAGATGTGGTGCTACATGCCTGTAATCCCAGCACTTAGGAGGCTGAGGCAGGAGGATGACTGTGAGTTCCAGGCTAGCCTGGGCTACATAATGAGCTCAAGGCTAGTCTGGACTACACAGCAAGATTCTATCTCAAAAAAGAAAAGATAATCATCAGTCCAAAGGCAGGTGGTAAGTCCAGACAGCATGCTTTAGTCTGAACAGTCATTAAACAGATGGGCACTTCAATGAGGAGCATCTGTACCAGTCAGAAGTGGCTCTTGAGCTCTTGACCCACAGTTGAGGAGCTCCCCATGGCTGGACAGACCTGTGGCCACTGCGCTCTTGAAGCTGCCATGACGAAGGGACTAAATCTTCACTCCCTTATTGTTGGTGATTGAACCCAGGGCCTTCACTCTGAGCTTCATCCCCAGCCCTCTTTCGTTTTACTTTTTAAGTAAAACATGGCCCAGGCTGGTCTGACCTTGTAATCCTCCTGCCTCAGCCTCCTGGAGTACTGGGATCACAGGCCTGTACCACCGCCCCAGGTGCTCCCCAGGTGGGAATAGAGTCTTGATTAGACTAACATAGAGCCTTTCCCAGGCCTCGCTGAGCAAAGGGCCCACATGAGGGGACTTGCCTGTGTGCGCACTTGTACACATCAGGGATCGATGGTGTCGTCTTGAGATGAGGGTTCCTGAGCTAACGGCCTCTCTCCCCCACTGCAGCACTGAGCTGTCCTGATCACAGCCACTACGAGGCCTGCTCCACAGGCTGCCCGATGTCCTGTGGGGACCTCCCAGTGTCTGGGGGCTGTGGTTCCGAGTGCTACGAGGGCTGCGTGTGTGACGATGGATTTGTCCTGAGTGGTGAGTCCTGCGTGCCGCTGGCCTCCTGCGGCTGCGTCTACCAAGGCACCTACCATCTTCCTGGCGAGACCTTCTACCCTGGGCCTGGCTGCGACTCCCTGTGCCACTGCCAGGAGGGTGGCCTGGTGTCCTGTGAGCCTTCCAGCTGCGGCCCGCACGAGGCCTGCCAGCCGTCCAATGGCGTCCTGGGCTGCGTGCCCGTGGGCTCCACCAGCTGCACGGCATCAGGAGACCCCCACTACACCACCTTCGATGGCCGCCGCTTTGACTTCATGGGCACCTGCGTGTACGTGCTGGCTCAGACCTGTGGGACCCGGCCAGGCCTGCACCAGTTCACGGTCCTGCAGGAGAACGCGCCCTGGGGCAACGGACATGTCAGCGCCACCAGGGTGATCACGGTCCTCGTGGGCAACTACACCCTGAGGCTGGAGCGCCAAAAGTGGAAGGTCACGGTGAGAGGGAGGCGGGTGTGCAGAGCCCCGAGGGTGCGGGAGGCCTCAGGGACCTGGGCCTGCTCAGCGCGGACTGGGCACCAGGAGCAGTGGGCTGGACTTGGCACGGTGCGGTGCCTTCCTGACCCCTGAGGGTTTGGTCTGGCGTGGAAACTGGCGTTTCAGTTTGCACTGGGAGGATCTCCCCAGAGATCAGCCATCGCAGCAATCGAGATGAGGACTCGGATAAGCGGCTGACTCTACCAGGTGTTCGGGGCTTGTGTTACACGACTCCGCGTGTCCCTGACACAGCCCCACCTCCTAGAACAGCCCCTGACGTGGAGGTTGCACCACACACACTGTTTGAGTCCCATGGAGCCTCCTCCTTTCCTATGATGTTGAAACTGTTTATCAGTTTATTCCTATGGTCCTAGGGATTGAATCCAAGCCCTTCACAATGAGCCACCTCCCCAGCCCTTCAAATATACATATTTTTAAATTTTGACATAGGATCTTGCTAAGCCACTCAAGTTGAGCTCAAACTTGAGATCTTCCTGCCTCAGCCTCCCAGGGATCATAGGCACATGCCACCAAGGTCGGCTGGTCCTTTAGTGTCAGGCAGGGATACTTGAAAGATGGGCCCACACCTCTCAAAGCATCTCCCCTGAAGCTCAGCATCTCTTGCCTCCCAGGTGAACGGTGTGGACATGAAGCTGCCTGTGGTGCTGGCTGGAGGCCAGATCCGAGTCTCCCAGCACGGCTCAGATGCTGTGATTGAGACCGACTTTGGCCTGCGTGTGGCCTACGACCTCATGTACTACGTGCGCGTCACCGTCCCAGGCAATTACTACCAGCAGATGTGTGGCCTGTGCGGAGACTACAACGGTGACTCTAAGGATGACTTCCAGAAGCCCGACGGCTCACAGGCAGCCAACCCCAATGAGTTCGGCAACTCCTGGGAGGAGCCGGTGCCTGACTTGCCCTGTGTGCCGGAATGCAGCCCCGGGGAGGAGGGCTGTGAACAGGAAGGGTGCAGCACGGAGCTAAAGGACAAGTACCAGCAGGAGCAGTTCTGTGGCCTCCTCACCAGCCCCACGGGGCCACTGGCTGCCTGCCACAGCCTGGTCAATCCCCAGGGTCCCCTGGAAGACTGTGTCTTCGATCTCTGCCTGGGCGGTGGGAACCAGAGCATCCTCTGCGACAACATCCATGCCTATGTGAGCATGTGCCAGGCGGCTGGAGGCAAGGTGGAGTCCTGGAGGACCGACTCTTTCTGCCGTGAGTGTCGGGACACCGAAGGCTGGGGAAGGCGGCTCAGAGACCCTGCATGCAGCAGCCGCGTCCCCTCTCCAGCGCTCTGACCAGTGCCCCTTTTCCTGCAGCCATGGAGTGTCCCCCCAACAGCCACTATGCGCTCTGCGCTGACGTCTGCTCCCTGGGCTGCTCTTCCCTCAGTGGGCCCCCCCTGCAGTGCCCAGACTCCTGTGCTGAGGGCTGCCAGTGTGACTCTGGCTTCCTCTACAACGGCCAAGCCTGCGTACCCGCCCAGGAATGCGGCTGCTACCACAACGGCGCCTACTATGAGGTAGGACCCCTGCCATCTGGGGCACATCCTGGACCCCTTCCGCTGCCCGTCAACCCTAGAGGTGTGGCCACCTGAGTATCTCTCCATCTACTTGCCCCTCCACCCCTCCCCTGGTCCCACCTTGGCCCGGTATGTCCTTTCTCAGCCCCTACTTTTGCTTTCTGTGCCCCACCCATCCATTTGGTAGTGGGACAGATCTTTCAAAATATAATCGTGGGCCCTAAACTTTAACCCTCCCCTGGCTCCTCGTATCAAGAGTTAGGCCAAGGCTTTGTTCATGGTAGATAAGCGCTCTACCCCTGAGCCACATCCCTAGCCCTTGAAAAATATTTTTTTGAGACAGAAACTTGCTAAATTGCCCAGACTGATGTGAAACTTGCAGTCCGTCTGCCCTCAGGCCCAAGCTGCTGCGGCTGCAGAAACAGCACCCCGGGCGCAGGAGGCCGCTTCTGACCGCAGAGACGCCGCCTGTCTCTGTTTACCACGGTTCCCTCTGGTCCCCCTTCCCTTCTCCCAGAGCCCTGGCCCTTTGACTTGACTACATCTGTCTACAGACTGCCTCTAGAAGGACTGAAGATATCTTTGCTCTCTTTTCTTTTCTTCTTTCTTCCCAGTACTGGGGATTGAACCCAGGACCTTTACATTGAGCTACATCCCCAGCCCTTTTTAATTTTTATTAATTTCTATTTTAAGACAGGATCTTGCTAAGTTGCTCAGTAGCTCAGGCTGGGCTTGAACTCCTGATCCTTCTGCCTCAGCCTCGAAGAGTGCTGGGATTACAGGTGTGCAGCACCCTGTGTGGCTCAGGACTCCAAACTCCCCCAGGGCAGGAAGCCTCTGCTGTTCTCCTCACAAGAACCATAATAGCAACAACAGCAAATGCGTGAATGGTTCTTATTGTGTACTCGGACATAGGCTTTTTTAAAGAAAATTCTCAAACGTGTAAGAGTCAAGAGAACAGTGGGAGGGATGGGTCTCCATGGGCCTGTTCCAAAATAACCCATGCTTCCTCATCTTGTTTGTCTTTCCTTTCCGAGTGGACTATTGAAGTCCCTCTTCCTTTCCTCTAGACGCCTCACAAGCTGAGAACGAGCTAGTGTCAGAGGTTGATGCCATTGTTACCCGAAAGTCTCACAAGAGGGAACTGAGGCAGCTAAGTAGATTGTCCAGAGTTATGAGACAGGCGCAGACCCAGCGGTCTATCTTGCATTACTATTCACCTTTCCTCCTCTACAGCAGACGTTTGGTGGATATTTTGGAATAAGAGTAAATGAACAATGCGAACAGTTAAATGAATGAATCGGGCTCAGAGCCAACTGAGGCCCCTTCATGCCCACCGCACCCCTGTGTGCCCAGGGATGCCAGAGTTGGCCCCCACCAGGGAGACCGTGACGGCTGTGCTCTCTGTCCCCACAGCCAGAGGAGACCGTACTCCTTGACAACTGCCAGCAGAAGTGTGTGTGCCATTCGAGTAAAGGCATGGTGTGCCAGGACCACAGCTGCGAGCCCGGGCAGGTGTGCGAGCCCGTGGGAGGCGTCCTGAGCTGCGTCACGAAAGGTGCCAGGCTGTGGGGCTGGGGCTGCTGTGTCTTGGGACAGAGGAGGGGGGAGGCACAGCTTCAGGGTGAGCTCATGGTGGGGTGTGGAGGTGTCAGCCCTGGGGCTGGGTTTCCCAGAGCTAAGGGCAGAGCTCATCACCTGGGAGTCAGGGGTCTCAGAGGATATGTGGACCCCAGAACCAGGGTTCCTGGCAGATGTCAGAGGCAGGGACAAGAATTTTTCCAGAAAGGTAAATAATGAAGCTTGCCGGCCACATGGTCTCAATTCCAGCACTCAAATCTGCTGCAGCGGTAGACTAAAGAAGGGAAAGGGGTTTCCAATAAAACTTTATTTATAAAGACAGGCAACTGCAACTGGCTTGTGAATTCAGGCTCGGGGCCTCAGACATTAGCATTGAGGGGAGGGGAGACAGGGACACTGGGAGACTGGGCAGAAAGCTGAGTCCCAAGCCTCAGGCACAAGGCCCCAGGGTGTGGAAGCCCCACAAGTGGCGGGTCAGGATTTGTAGGGGGTACGTCTTGGATGTAGACCCCCCCAGACTCACTGGGACAAAGAGACACCCTGGGGCTGACAATCCTCTGTGATTTAAGGATAGAACTTGCAGAACTGAGTGGCAGGAGCTGAGACCCTCAAGGATCACGAAGCAAATGAGAGTCCAGGGGTGAGGTACAGAAGCCAGGGCCATTCAGGAGACACATACACAAGTCATTTGAGTAGGGGGAGTCTCATGGGGAGAATGGTTTCTGGGATAGGAATGTAGCTCAGTGGTAGAGCACTTTTCCAGCACGGAGGATGCCCTGGGACTCCTGCTCTGACTCTCCAGCGCCCTCTACTGACAAATCTCTACTCTGGGAGGATCGGGAGCAAGTGGCGGTGAATTGCTATTGAACACAGGGTTAGAGAGCAGAAAGTTTAAGGCAGCTGCTACCTAGACCCTGGGTTATTCTGAAAACAGTATCAGGGATACAGGGACTAAAGACGGAGTCTTGGATACAGTCTTGTCCTCCAGGACAAGGCCTCAGAGATGAGACCTTTGGCTGGGGGTGGTGGTGCATCCCTGTAATCTCAGTTTCACGGGAGGCTGAGACAGAGCTCAGCATGGCCAATTTACCGACTTCGTGTGAATCTTTCTCAAAATGAAAAGTAGAACTAGAAGGATAGCTCATTGCTCCCTGGGTAAATCAAAAGGGAAAGGAGGAAGAAAACAGGAAGAGAGGGAGGACAGGAAAGAATAGAAGGGAGGAGGGAGAGAGAAAGGACAGGGGAAGAAGTAGGGAAAGAAGGCGGCCCCCAAGATAGAGGCAGCGGTCCTTAGGGACAGAGTCTTGGCTGCAGGGACTTCTGGGACCTGGGGCTCAGGTATGGGGCCCTTGACACCTGGCTGTGGGCATCAGCCAGCATAGGGCCCGAGAGTCAGACTCAGGGGCTCCCAGGCCTGGCTGGGATGTAGTAAACTGTGGGTCTTGGGTCTTAGGTAGTTCTGGTCTCGCCTCAGTCACTGTCACAGCCAGAAGCCCTGGTACAGGCTGTGGCAGATGCTGGGTGCAGGCCATCTTTCTCGTGGGCAGCCCCTCAAGGTCCTCTTCCCTCTGCCCCCAGATCCATGCCATGGTGTGAAGTGCCGTCCACAGGAGACCTGCAAAGAGCAGGACGGCCAGGGCGTGTGTGTGCCCAACTACAACGTCACCTGCTGGCTGTGGGGCGACCCCCACTACCACTCCTTCGACGGCTGGGAGTTCGACTTCCAGGGCACCTGTGACTATGTGCTGGCAGCGGTGGGCTGCCCGGGGCTCAGTGCTGAAGGCCTGACACCCTTCACTGTCACCACCAAGAATGAGAACAGGGGCAGCCCCGCGGTGTCCTACGTGAAGCGCGTCACCGTGGCTGCCCTGGGCACCAACATCTCCATCCATAAGGGCGAGGTCGGCAGAGTGCGGGTACGTCCCAGGATGGGCCCCTGGGCCCCCCCGCAGGGCAGAAGGGGTCCTGACAGACAGCTGCAGTGAGGGCCGAAGTGCGCCGTCCACTTCTCACTGGACGCTGAGCCTGTCCTTGGCTCCTGTGGATGAAGCGGCTCTCCCCTTTGTGTGCATCTGGTTTTGAAGCCCACATCTGCTTCTTAGGCGCTCTGTGATGTGGGTGAATGAGGTCTGGTTCCCCGGACACCCACGTCTGTAAAATGCCCATACGACCTCCCGTGAGGACGCAGGCGGGGCAGCTCCTAGCCTCTGGCAGGATGAGGGGCGAGGCAGGTGGGGAGCCGGAGCTGGGGTCTCCCACCGCCGTGACGCCTGTCTGCCCCTCTCTCCCCAGGTGAATGGTGTGTTGACAGCCTTGCCTGTCTCTGCGGCCGGTGGGAAGATTTCGGTGACTCAGGGCCCCGGCAAGGCTCTGTTGGTGACCGACTTCGGGCTTCAAGTCAGCTATGACTGGAACTGGCGAGTGGAGGTGACGCTGCCCAGCAGCTTCCACAGTGCGGTGTGCGGGCTGTGTGGGAACATGGACCAGAACCCCAGCAATGACCAGGTCTTCCCCAACGGCACGCTGGCTCCCTCAATCCCCGCCTGGGGTGGCAGCTGGCAAGTTCCAGGCTGGGACCCATTCTGCTGGCACGAGTGTCTGGGATCCTGCCCTACGTGCCCTGATAACAAACAGGAAGAGTATGAGGGGCCCGGCTTCTGCGGACCCCTGGCCCCCGGCTCGGGAGGCCCCTTTGCCTCCTGCCATTCACACGTGCCACCTGAAAGCTTCTTCAAAGGCTGTGTCCTGGACGTCTGCCTGGGTGGCGGAGCCCAGGACATACTCTGCCAGGGGCTGGCTGCCTATGCTGCCGCTTGCCAGGCCGCGGGGGTCGTCATCACGGACTGGAGGACTCAGGCTGGCTGCGGTGAGTGGGGCAGGCCAGCCGGGTGGGTTTGCCCGCCGGGCCCTGCGGCTCTCTTTGACCCTCTCTGTCTGTCTCTTCTCATTTTCCATCTCTCTTGTGAGTGGGTCTGTCTTTCTCTCTCTGTGTCTCTCACTTTTTCTTAATCTCTTTCCGCACGTCCTCTTTGTCTGTCCCCTCCTATCCCAACCTTACATGCCACCCCCAATGACTTCTCTCTTTCTCTTCCGCTCATTTCTCCATCCTCCCACAGAGATCCCCTGCCCTGAGAACAGCCACTATGAGCTCTGCGGCCCACCCTGCCCGGCCAGCTGCCCGTCCCCCTCGGACACCACGACCCCAACTGCTTGTGCGGGCGCCTGCGTGGAAGGCTGCCAGTGTGACGAGGGCTTCGTGTTGAGTGCCGGACGCTGTGTCCCCCTGAAGGGAGGTTGTGGCTGCTGGGCCAACGATACCTACTATGAGGCTGGCAGCGAGTTCTGGGCTGATGGTACCTGCTCTCAGCTGTGCCAGTGTAAGCCCGAGAGCAGCTCGCTGGTCTGCAAGCCTGCCAGCTGTGGGCAAGGTGAAGAATGTGCCTTGCTGCCTTCTGGCCAGTATAGCTGCCAACCAGTTAGCACAGTTGAGTGCCAAGCCTGGGGTGACCCCCACTATGTCACCCTGGATGGGCACCGATTCGACTTCCAAGGCACCTGTGAGTACCTGCTGAGTGCACCGTGCGCCGACACACTGCCCAAGGGCACCCAGAACTTCACCGTCACCGTCATCAACGAACACCTGGGAAGCCAGGCAGTCAGCTACACCCGCAGCGTCACTCTGCACGTGTACGGCCGCGCCCTGACCCTCAGTGCTCTCTGGCCGAAGCAACTGCAGGTAAGGAGGGCATTGGGCCAGACAGACGCACCTGCAGGCCCAGTGTTGCCCCAGGCACGAGGGGCCAACCCTTCCCAGGGGAGGGGCTCCTCCCCCAGATGCGAGGGTGAGCTGGCTCTCACACCCGTCACCTCACGGATCATCAGGGTTGACTTGTGATGTGGCCGGCCAGGCCTTCATCCCTCACCACTCGACGTGTGCCCCTCCAGAAGCTGCGTGTTTGGTCAGAAGATGACCACCCCGATAAGGGAGGACGGTTTACAAGCAAGCTCTCCCCGTCTGGGCTTGTATTAGTCACCTTTCCCACGGCTGAGACTCACTGATCAACGCTCTCCCTATAAAGGAGGGGAGGTTTCCTTGGGGCGCACAGTTTCGGGGGTGCAGTCCATGCTCAGCTGGCTTCACAGCAGAGACGTCACAGTGGAAGAGTGCAGGGGAGCAAGGGTGCTCAGCCCTTGCCAAGTAGGAGAGTAGGAAGCCAAGTAGGAAGCCAAGTAGGAGAACAGTGCGGGGGAGGGGCAGGGCCCAGGCCGACCCCAAGGTCACAGCCCCTGGACCTACCCACACACCCAGAAGTGTGCCCCGTCCCTCCTCTAGGTGGCTTCCAAGCCAGTCAAGTAGGTACAAGTAATATACCGAGGTTTCGGAGTCTCCTAAGTGGCACAGTGGCTATGCCCTGCCTGAGCCTTAGTTTCTTCTCCTGTAAAGTGGGTTGGCATAAGGTAGCAGTTTAAGGGCTCAGAACACTATGTCTACAGATGCTTACGGTATGATAGGAGGGAGGTCACGTGCTTAGTAGGTGCTGGAGACAGGATGGAGATCTCACTGTCCACTCCCCTCCCCACACCCGCAGGTGGACGGCAAGTTGGTGGCGCTGCCTTTCCAGCCTGACTCGCACCTGCATGCATACGTGAGCGGCAACGATGTGGTGGTGACCACAGACTTCGGGCTCTCACTGTCTTATGGGGACAGCTTCGTGCGGCTGCGGGTGCCAGCGGCTTATGCGGGTGCCCTCTGTGGCTTGTGCGGTAACTACAATAAGGACCCCTCGGATGACTTGGCTGCAGTGGAGGGGAAGCCCGGCGGCTGGCAGGTGGGCGGCGAGCCCGGCTGTGGGGAGTGTGAGTCGGAGCCATGCCCGGAGCCCTGCACTCCAGAGGAGCAGAAGGCCTTCGAGGGCCCTGATGCCTGTGGGGTGATTTCGGCTTCGGATGGCCCGCTGGCACCCTGCCATGCCCTGGTGCCACCCGAACAGTACTTCCAGGCATGTTTGCTGGATGCCTGCCAGGTTCAGGGCCATCTGGGAGGCCTCTGTCCGGCAGTGGCGACCTATGTGGCAGCCTGCCAGGCCGCTGGGGCCCAACTCGGCGAGTGGAGGCGGCCGGACTTCTGTCGTGAGTACTGATCCATGCCGGGTTCCTATGATGGGCGAGAGTGCCATCCCGTTCCCCAATTCTAGACAAGAGGATCCCCACCTTTGTGTAGCTCAGGGTCCATCTTCCCTCCCAGAGCCAGAAAAATACCTAGAGTTTCACGTACTAAGGGCCAGGTCAGGTACTGCCACCAGGAGAGGGACCCTCAGACACACCTGGTCCAGTCAACGCTGAGAGATTCACATACTCAGATGTCTGAGTCAGGTAGTCTTGGTGGCCGACCTTGTCTTCATCACAGAGACCCAGTGAGAGGCACCTGTCAGACGCCCTGGGCTCTCCCACATGCAGGAATACACCAGCTTGCCCAGAACTGTCCACCTGCTTGCAGGGGCATCTGGTTAGACTATACACACTGGAATCAGACACACAGCCCCGAGCAGGTGAGTGCGGTATCCTGTCGGATCGCACAAGGCCATTCTCTTCAGATCTCCCGGGGCAAGTTGGTCCAGCCAGCATCAGCCAGTGACCCATGTGTTCGGAGTCCCGCCCTGAAATGGGCTGAGTCAGGGAGACAGGCGGATGCCCTCGGTCACCTCAGGTGCACAGTCAGGTACTCTCAGACCGGCTCAGGTCCTGGCCACCAAGATAGGGGAGACGTACATGATCACGTTCACCAGGCAGTCACTGGTCTCCAGAAGTACGCAGGGTAATGCACACCATGGCTGAAGGGAACTGTCTGAACCTCACACAGGTCTGAGACCCAGTGCCGACCTCTCCGCCTGGTCTCTGGGGCAGGTCCCTACCCCCCCGCCCCCGGCCTCCAGAGACCTGCAAGGCGGCCCAGGCTGACTCCCACACAGGCCTCCCGTGTCCCACCCTTCCGCCTGCCTGACTTGTCCCCTTTGCATTCCCCGCAGCCGTCACCTGCCCTGTCAACAGCCACTACGAGCTCTGTGGAGACTCCTGTCCCATCAGCTGCCCGAGCCTCTCGGCGCCCGAAGGCTGCGAGCCAACCTGCCGGGAGGGCTGTGTGTGCGACTCTGGCTTCGTGCTCAGTGGTGACACTTGTGTGCCCGTGGGCCAGTGCGGCTGCCTCCATGATGGCCACTACTACCTCCTGGGCGCAACCTTCTACTCAGACACTGAGTGTAAGCGGCGCTGTGAGTGTGGGCCAAGTGGCCAGGTCAGCTGCCAGGAGGGCGAGGCTTGTGGGCCCCATGAGGAATGCCGGGTGGAGGACGGCGTCCAGGCCTGCCATCCCAGGAGCTGTGGCCACTGCCTGGCCAACGGCGGCATCCACTACGCCACCCTTGACGGACGCATCTATGACCTGCATGGCTCCTGCTCGTACGTGCTGGCCAAAGTCTGCCACCCAAAGCCTGAGGACGAGGACTTTTCCATCATTCTTGAGAAGGACGAGGCTGGAAAACCCCAAAGCGTGCTGGTGACTGTGGCCGACCAGGCTGTGAGGCTGGCTGGAGGGCCGAAGGTGCGTGCACATGGCCTGGCCCGGCTTCCCAGAGGAACCGTCCCGCCCACACAGAGGGCTGTGGAGGAGCCGTGGGGCCTGAGAGGGGCACTGCCTCCACCTGGGGGTTCTGAGGGAGTCACAGCCTCACCCTGAAGGGCCCGAGAGGCGCATAGCCACAGCCGGGAGGACCTGGTGTGAGGTGGTTCCCTACCGTGGGAATCAAAAGTGTAGCACACACTGGGGACGTTGAAGGAGACGTGACCGCACCCCAGGGGGCCTAAAGGGGACAAGCTCCGTCCCGAGGACCTGAGGACACAGTCCCACGCTGTGGGGGGGAGGGACAGCCTTCCGTGTGGTCCATGACTCCCAGACCCTCTGCCTTTTCCATGCAGGTCACTGTGGACGGGGAGGTTGTGACCTTGCCTGTGGCCGTGGGCCGAGTGCGGGTGACAGCCGAAGGCCGCAACATGGTTCTGCAGACGACTAAGGGGCTGCGGCTTCTCTTTGATGGCGACAGCCACCTCCTCATATCCATCCCTAGCACCTTCCACGGGCGGACCTGTGGACTCTGCGGAAACTTCAATGGCAACTGGAGTGATGACTTTGCCCTGCCCAACGGCAATGTGGCCCCCGGAGTAGAGGCCTTTGGAACTGCATGGCGGGCACCCAACTCCCCCCAGGACTGTAGTGAAGGCTGTGGGCCCCGGGGATGCCCCGTGTGCTTGGCAGAGGAGACAGCCACCTACGAGAACAATAAGTTCTGTGGGCAGCTGCGGGACACAGCGGGCCCCTTTGCGGCCTGCCACAAAGTGCTGAATCCCTCTGAATACTTCCGCCAATGTGTGTATGACCACTGTGCCGAGAAGGGTAACGAAGCCATCCTCTGCCGTAGCCTGGCAGCCTACACAGCAGACTGTCAGGCCGCTGGTGTGGCTGTGAAGCCCTGGAGGACAGACAGCTTCTGCCGTGAGTGTCATGGGCCCTGGGAGGACGCCCAACCACTTCCCTTTCTGTCCCTCTCTGCAATGCTGTCCCACTGTGTGCTCTGTGGTCTCCCTCTTGCCTTCTGCAGGGCCCTTCCCAGACTCCTTCAGGCCCAAACCTCACGCCTTACACTCCCTTCCTCCCTGGAACTCTTTCTCGCTCTTTCTGATAGGTTGAGTCTCGCACAAAAGCTATGTCTGTGGCTCTTGGGTCCACTTTCTCCCGATGAGGTCACAGCTGTTAGACTTCCAATCTAGGAATACTTCCCTTTCAACAGGAAGTGTCCCCTCAGACTCCACAGGGCAGAACTGTGTCTCCTTTAGTCTCCTGAGGGCAGGACCCACACCCAGGCCTGTCACCGCCCCATGGACTCAGATCTATCTCCAGCACCACAGAGGACACTGTCCACAGCCTTGAATGGTCTCTTGACTGCTAGTCCCAGCTGTCAAGTGACTTCTGGGACACTGGCCTTTGGGTGTCCTTAAAGCCCCTCATACCTGCTTCATTTCTCTATGATGTTGGTGTGCCACCCAAATTAATCCTTCTTGCCCCTCCCCTGGTGCCTACCTTAGAAGAGCCATAGCAGCCACCCACCGCTTGACACCCTGTCTTTCTCTGTCCAATCTTCAGCCATCTGCCTACGCTCCCCATGCCAGCCCCGAGCTCTGTCTGCTCTTCCCGGACTGCAACAGGCTGGGTACACAGTAGGTCCTGTTAGGTACTCAGTGTCCTGTAGAGGTGTGACCCCGCTCTGTCCCTCTTTCTCTGCAGCGCTCAAGTGTCCAGACCACAGCCACTACTCCATCTGTACCCACTCCTGCCAGGGCTCCTGTGCGGCTCTCTCGGGCCTCACAGGCTGCACCACCCGCTGCTTTGAGGGCTGCGAGTGTGATGACCGCTTCCTGCTCTCTGGGGGCATTTGTATCCCTGCCCAACAGTGCGGCTGCACCTACAATGGCAAATACTTGCCGGTGAGCAGGGTGGGGGGCGCTGCTCAGGCAGGGCGCGGGGGTGGAGAGGCTGGAGGGTGGGGATAAAGCTGCCACCGCGTGTCTTAGCTGTGGGATTTGGTGTGAGTAACCTCGTTCCTGAGGTTGTGGTAACAAATCATCCCATACTCTGTGCCTTAAAATGAGAGAAAAGTATTTCCCACAGTGCTGGAAGCCAGAGCTCCAAAATCGGGATCCCTGGGCTAAAGTCGAGATGCTGGCTGGTGGCACACACCTATAATCCCAGCACTCTGGGAGGCTGAAGCAGAGAGATCATGAGTTCAAGCCTAGCCTGGGAAATTTAGCAACTTGATCTGAAAATAAAAAATAGAAAAAGAGCTGGGGATGTAGCTCATTGCAAATAGCCCTGGGTTCAATCCTTAGTATCACAAAACAAAAAAACTGAGGCAGAACAAAATAGAAACACACTTTGCGTGAGACAGGGCTGAAGGTGTGGCCGCGGCTGCTGTCCCTTGCACCACCCCACCTGGTCCCTCTCTCTGCACAGGTGAACTCCACCCAGCTGACTGCGGACTGCAGTGAGTGCTGCTCGTGTTTGAGCACCGGCCTCAAGTGTCAGGCCGCTAGCTGTCCAGCAGGCAAAGTCTGTGACCTGCAAGAAGGATCCTGGGGCTGCCACGCTACCGGTGGGCTCTGCTCCCTCTCTGTGAGTGCCAACCTCACCACCTTCGACGGTGCCCTCAGTGCTGTTAGCTCTCCTGGCGTCTATGAGTTCTCTTCCCGCTGCCCAGGAGTACAGAACATCTCGTGGTACCGTGTGGTTGCTGACGTCCAGCCCTGCCAGGACGATGCCATGGCTGTAAGCACCGTCCACATCTTCTTCCAGGATGGAATAGTGACCATGACCCCGGACAAGGCCGTGTGGGTGAGTCGGGGCATGGAAGGAGATGTCACCCCTTGGGCTTTTGTTCTTTCTACTTCAGTGTCCTATACTCCCAGCTACCTTGCTGTTTCTTTTATCTAGACCTCTACAATCTGGTCCCTGGATTTGTATTTGTCTCAATAGTTTAAATATTTCAGGCTTAGTCATTCTGTTTGACTGAGGTTTCTGGGGGAGGAGTTGATTTTTAGACTGTATCTTCCTCTACAGTTGACTTTGAACTTGAGATCCTTCTGCCTCAGCCTCCTGATTTGTTGAGATTATACGTATGCACCATCATGCCCAGAGTGGCTGAGTTGTTCAGGAGCAAAAACATACTCAAGTGGGCCGGGGATTTAGCTCAGTGATTCCAGCGCCTGTCTTGCAACCACATAACAATACTGGGTAACCACATAATAATACTGGGCGTAGAGACTCACACCCAGCAGCAACCAGTACCACATACCACAGTGCCGGGCATGGTGGCTCACGCCTGTAATCCCAGCACTCGGGAGGCAGAGGCAGGAGGATTGCTGTGATGAGTTTGAGGCTGAGCTCAGGGCCAGCCTGAACTATAAAAGCGAGACCTTGTCTCAAAAAAAAAAAAAAAAAAAAAAAAAACATACTCAAGTAACTTACTAGTTTAATATTAGTATTAATCAAGTGACAGAAAACCAAGTTCAAACTGCCTTGAGCAAAAATGAATTGATTCTCTTACATAATTAGAAAGTCCAAAAGATATAGCCTCAGGAGTGGCTGGGTCTAGTTGTCCTAGCAAATCTGTCAGGAATTGGTCCCTCTGTCTTTTAGATTTCTCATTCGCCAAATCACCTTCATTCTTAGACAGGCTCTTCTCTAGCAAAGTCAAAGACAACTTCCCAGGCCTACACTTCACCAGCTAAGCTACTCAGCAGACAGTGATCCAACAAAAGTCTATCTTTTCTCACTGGGCCAGCTTGGATCCTTGGATTTGCGTTTGTCCCAATATTTTAAACCCACTCCTAGAACCAATCACTGTGGTTTAGGGATGAAATGCGATTGGTCAGGCTGGGGTCACCTGATAGGTCAGGCTTCCTCATTTCCAGGTTCCATGATTCACTCTGAGGACTCAGTTGTATTTAAACTAAGAACTATTACAATGCAAGATACCAAGCAAAATCATCACTGGGAGAAGAATCCAGCAAAATCCAGAGGAATCCAGACACAAGCTGCCTGAGTCCTCTTCTTGTGAAATCACGTAGGATGTGCTTAATTCCTCAAGTAAATTGTGACAAAACCTGTATGTAGCTAGAGGGTATGAGGAAGAGTTTGGTCTAATAAATAAGCTCAGCCCTGCTCCTCTGTGCCAGGCTATGTGCCAGGTGACAGAGATGCATCAAACCCCGTTCTTACACTCGCCAAGCTTGCAGCCGGAAACACTTTCTGTCTGCCGAGTCTCCATCTGTCCTTCGCCGAATCCCTTCTTCCTTTTCCCTACCTTCCCGGATTCATTTTCCACCTCTATTTTTCTTGCTTTTCTTTCCCTCCCCTCAGTTAGCTGTCCACCTGTCTTCTCAGCTCTGCATCTGTCTTTCCTATTTCTTCTATGTCTCCAATCATCTGTCAGATGCAGACTCAGTTACAGACGTATTTGAACAAAAGAGGTTGTCTCTGTCAAAGAAGTTTCTGAGAGACGCCAACGAGAGAAGGGTTAACTCACCAACTGAAACAGACAACTGTTACATAAAGAAAACCTATGGTTAATGAGTCTGTAGCCTACAATAAAGAAACAGAAATGTTCTTACATGATTATTATATTTGCTGAGAGCATTACCTCCAGGCAAACAGCACTACAAAACTAAGGGATATGTTCTTTTATTTTTTCAGCACCAGGAATTGAACTTAGGACCTTGTGCTGGCCAGGCAGGTGCAGAGCGACATCCCCGAGATCATTTTTGTTAGGGAGCTAGTAACTTAAACAACATACTCAAGAGTTTTATTTATTTATTTATTTAATTTATTTTCAGTAATGGGAATTAAACTCAGGTCCTTGTACTTCCAAGGTAGCTGCATAACCCTTGAGCCAGGAATTTGGTTCTTTTATTTTGAAAACTGGAGCCAAACAAGATGACCCTGGCAGTGGGTTGTTTTTAGCTGTCAGGGACGATATGCTTTTCCCCTCTGATGTTGGCATGTTGATCACCCTTCCATCCAGCCTCCATGCTTCTGTCTACTGTAAACCTAACTAACAGAATCTCCAAGATCAGTAAGTTTCATTGGGAGTCGTCATGCAATGGGAACACACGTGCCCCAGTAAACCATGTGCATATCCCGTGCCCAGCTGCCCGTCCCCCACACAGTACACTCTCCAGCTGTTTGTCTCTTTCAGCACCTGCCTCTTGGCTCCAGATCCTGGAACTCATTATTTGGCTTGGCGTCTCTGTCACCATATCCTTAGTACAAGTATTGTAACAGCTCACTCCAGCCACCTTTGAAACCCTGCACCTGTGAGCACCGAGGCCTTGGGAAGACATCTGGATACAATCCCTAACCGTCTCGGTGCTGCATGTACCCAGCTGTCCTGTGGCTCTGGGGCTCAGCTCTTTGCCTTCCCTCCCCAGGTGAATGGTCTACGAGTGGACCTCCCCGCCGAAGCGCTAACGAATGTGTCGATCAAACGGGCTCCTGATGGTTCCGTGGTAGTCCACCAGAAGGACGGTGTCCAGGTGCAGCTGGGAAGCAATGGGCAAATGGATGTGACGGTCGAGGACGGCCATGCTGGCTTGCTATGTGGGGCCTGTGGAAACTTTGATGGAGACCAGACCAATGACAATACAGCAATGGAGAAATGGACAGCACCAGACTTCTCCCCATGGTGAGTGGAGTGATGTGGAAGCCAGGCTTCTTGGGGGGGGTACCTCCCTGGATCCTCACGGGAAGGGGGTGCTGTGGGGGGGCTCCATCCTCAAGAGGCGCTGTCTGTCTCTTGCAGTCACAACTGATCAGTCGTCCACTAGGAATGAAGATGTCAGGACCTGATACCTTGGAGGTTACGATGGTTGAAGGACGCACTGTGCCCCGGCCCCCCCCATTCCTTTCCTGAGCCACTGAGGCCAAACGTTGATACCACTGAATAAATGTCTGAAGTCAGTCCGCATGCCAGTGTGTTAGTCCCATGCCTTTCACCCTCCGTTTTCCTCTCCATGCAGCGGGCGTCTGGCCGTGAATATCACTGAGTGGGAGGAGTGCATGCACAGATGGGGACATGGAGAGACAGGTGGTTGGGTTGGGAAAAGGGTACCCGGGGAAATAAGAAGATTCAGAAATGGATTAGGGGAATGGATGGATGAGAAGATGCATGCTTGGGTATAGGGATGAGATAGAAGATGGAGAGAGAGAAACAGAGACAGAGACAGATCTATTGATTTTGCACTTAGCATTTATAATCCTACCAAGTTACTAAATTCTGGTGCTGTTTCCTTGTCTTTAAAATGAAATTAATGATAGCATTTATTTCACAGAATTGGAATGAAGATTTAGTGTGTTAATACAGTCAAAAATTCAAGAATTGCACTGAGAGGGCCCTAGGACAACATAGACAGTGGTACTGTGGCACATGAGCCACGCCGGATTGTTATCACTGAAAGCCCTAAAAGATTCGCCATCACTGACACAGTGGTCAGATCTCTGTTGCTGGGACAGAATCCCTGACACACACAGCTTCGAGGAGGAGGGGTTTATTGGCTCATGGCTTCCAAGGCGCCAGTCCGTGGTTGGCTGGTCCGAGGCAGGAACGTCATGGCTGAGGGACGTGACAGAAGAGGAAGCCAGGAAGCAGCGAGCAGGGCAAGGACCCTCAAAGCGACCCAGTTCCTCAAATGCCACCGCTGGCAATCAGCTCTTCAACACAATGAGGTTTTTGAGAAATATTTTGGATCCCGGCCATAAGAGGAGGTGCTGAAAGATAGATGAAAAGGTGTATTAATTAAACAGGAAGGAGTTTCAGATGCTATTGATAATAAGTAACTTTTGAAAGTTTTTCTTCTTTTGGAGACAGGGTCTTACTACTCACTTGTAGTTCATGCTGGCCCTGAGCTTACTATGTAGCCCAGGAAAGCCTCGAACTCACAACAATCCTCCTGCCTCTGCCTCCCAAGTGCTGGGATTACAGGTGTGAGCCACCACACTTGGCATTGTGGTGTGTGGTATCAGGGATCAAACTCAGCACCTTAAACTTGCCAGGCAGACGCTGGAACCATTGAGCTAAATCCCCGGCCCTAAAAGTTTAAAGAGTTTTTATCTTAATGTCCAAACAAACTTCCAAGAATTTTCTGTGGAAGTTAGTGGCATTATGCAGCCAGGATACCCTACAGAGAACCCAAAACAGTACTTCTTCATTCACTTATTCGATAACCATTTATTGAGCTCCCCCAGGCCTCTCCTAGGCCGGAGCAGAACAGCAGTGATAGGGGATACACTCCATGTTTTGGCTACAGACCTGCGGACTGTCCTGTAGGTTTTCAGGAGCTTCTCATTGTGGCACTTGTGCCTTAAGTTGTAGATGAAATACGGGAATGGATCTTTAGTTTTTTAGTTTTTTAGTTTTTTTGAGAGAGGGTTTCGCTTTTTTGTAGTTCAGGCTGGCCCTGAGCTCAGCCTTGAACTCACAGCAATCCTCCTGCCTCTGCCTCCTGAGTGCTAGGATTACAGGTGTGAGCCACCACGCCCGGCACTGTGGTATGTGGTTCTGATTGCTGGTAGGCATGAGTCTCCATGCCCAGCATTGTTGTATGTGGTTACGAGGATCAACCTGGATTCTTGAACATACAAGGCAGGCACTGGAACCACTAAGCTAAATCCCCGCCCAGATGTTAATATTTTTAATATTATAAAACAAGACATTCTCAGTGCCAGGTGTGGTAGTTCACGGCTGTAATCCCAGCACTCGGGAGGCAGAGGCAGGAGGATTGTTGTGAGTTCAAGGCTGAGCTCAGGGACAGCCTGAACTACAAAAGCAAGACCCTGTCTCAAAAATATAATAACAAAACACCCACAAGACATTCTCAATGTGTATGCAGAACCTGCTCATTTCCCATAATTCCCTCTGCCATTATGCTTTCTAGTCCTGTCCATCCTTGCCTCCCTGCTGGTCCACAGCTGTGGGCCATTTCCTGCCTTCCAGTTTCCACTCCTCCTTCCACAGACTGTGGGTCTCACGTGTCTCCAGAATGACTTCCTGTCGGATCCTGTGCCTTCTCTGTTTAGGCTATTTCCATGATTCCATCTCACTCATGGTAAAGTCCAGTCTTCCCCAGGGCTACATGACCGGATGTAATCTGCTCTTCTTACCTCCCAGACCCCATGTTCTGTCATACTCTCCCCAGCTCACTCTGTCCCAACCACACTGGTCACTGTTTCTCCAACCTTCCACATCTGGGCTGCCTCAGGGCCTTTGCACCTGCAGTATTGCCTGCCTCACTCCTCACCTCCTTTAGCTCTCTGTTCGACTCATCTGATGCACTTCTTGACAATCCTATTAAAAAGTCACCTCTCCCTCAATCCATGTCCGTTTCCTGCTCTTACTTTCTCTGAAGCACTTACTGCCTTGTAATCTTCAGCACTCCAATTAAAAGACAAGCTCCAGGAAATATATTTTTATCTCCTCACTGCTGCATTCACAGCGCTTAGAACAGTGTCTGGTGCTTATAAGGTGCAGAGTACATGTTTTCCGCGGATATTATTTGAAGCCTAGGAAAGGTGTCCTTGTTCTTAGGGGTAGAAATAGGCAAAGGAAAGTTTTTTGGAGCATAGAGGAAACCTTAGGTGGACAGATTTCTTCTGCTCCTTCAGTTGTATAAACTAGGCATGGTAGCACAATTCTGTATGGTAATCCCAGCACTTTGGGAGGCTGAGACATGAGGGTCGCAAGTTTGAGCCCGAGGGTCTTCTCCCACCAACACAACCAAGGGGTAAAACATCTCAGCTCTACCCACAAAGGTGGACAGCTAACAACACATCTGGGGAAAACAGAGGCAGGCAGACGGCAGAAACCGCACGAAGACTGGGTAGGAGCCCTCGTTATTTGCAGTTCGCACCCACTAGAGGAAAACTGGAAGCAGGTTTGCAGTAGAGATCTTCGTGCAGGCAATGCTCAGAGCACTGACAGACAGCTAGTGGAAGGGGAGGAACCTCCAGGGATTTGGGAATCGCCGCCCCCTGCCTGCTAGCAGCACTCCGGGTGGGCGGGGAAGCCTGGGGCGGGGATACGTGGCTGCGTCACGCGCCTTACGTCACCGCGCGCCTGCGCGCCTCTCCACGTGCGAAAGCTCCAGGATCGTGGAGTCCGGGACGCCGCAGTCTGCAAGTCGCGCAACCTAGCGCTCACTATGAAGCCAGGTGCAGTCCGGATTTGGGGTCTAGGCCGAGGGAGTGGAGCGAGCAGGATTCCGGATGCCAGGCTGGGGTGGGAGGGCCGGAGCTTTGGCTTGGGCACAGGGTTCCGAGCCTGGGACCTAGTCTTGGGTCGGGTGGCGGTCCCGGTTCCGCCACAAGATCGATCCTGACCGAAGAAATGTGGGGCTTTGGGAGTCAGGCCCTCCGCCAGGAATTGTGGGGGTCTGATTGGGTCTCTGTTTAGCAGAGGCGGCTTCTAGACTTTTGGGTAGGGGCGGCATTCGAGGATCGAGTCTGGAGCCAGCCTTCTGGGCCCTGGATCTCAGAGCTTGGGTTTGGGGAATCTTTCTCGGGTCGGAGATGGAGCGTCCCCGATTTGGGTGTCCAAGAGCTGCTTCTGAGAAGCTAGAGAGGATGAGGAACCCCGCTTTGTAGTGTGCGGTTCTTCCAGGCCCACTTTCCCGCTCGCTACACTTCCGGGGGGTGGGTCCCCGAAGATGGAGAGATTTGGAGGCCTTTACCAACTCCGTGTTAAAAAAAAAAAACTTCACGAGGCTGGCTGGCATTTGCGGAGAGAGGGAGAGTAATCATAGAGCCTGAGTGGTTTTTTTTACATTCCACATTTCCCTTTATTCTGTTGAACCTACCTCATCCCCCTCATGGTGAACCGTAAGAATCCCGACTTTGACAGTAGGAGGTTTCCGTTTGGTGTTTGCTTTCTGGTTACCCTTCTTATTCTCCTGAGTGACCTTGAACGAGTGAGTGGCTTTACCTCTGATCCTCAATTTTCTGACCAATAAAATGGCAACCACTTAGAATTAAATGAAATAATATTTTGAAAGAAAATAGTGTTTGACATATAATGCTCCTGGGTTTATTAGCCCTGCTGTCCTGAAGAGGAACAAAGCTAGGGTTCTCCTTCCTGGTGTCAGCAGCTTCCTAAGTCACACCCTCCCGGCTCCTTCCTCCCTCTGTGTGAGACCTTGTTCCACTGTTGGAGTTTTTCACTGTTGCCAAGAGCCCGATTCCCAACTACAGGTTTTCTTGGGTGTCCGTGTTTGCGGGAGATGGGGGTCGTCTGCAGAGAGTTGGACCCGTGCTCCCCTCCCCACGTCCTGGTTCTTCAGTGTAGGGGGACCTCGTGCAGAAGGGCAGGGGCTGCTAAGATCTTGCTAAGACCCTGACAGGCCTGCAGGCATCCTGTGGACTGTGCTTCCCGCAGAAATAGAGGACATGCCTTTCGCCACCACATGATAGAGTATGAAATTGTAGAAATTGTTAGAAATTAGCTCTTCACTAAAGATTTTTGTTTGATGAGAGGAAGCCTGTGAGGGATTAAGGAGAAATGTGATGCAATATGGTTGCTTTTTTTTTTTTTTTTGGTACCAGAGATTGAACTCAGGACCTTGTACTTGCGTGGCAGGGTCTGGAACCACTGAGCTAAGTCCCCTAAGTCCCTGGCTGGTTGACATTATTTTTTTTAAGGTTTTTTGAGACAGGGTCTCGCTTTGTAGTTCAGGCTGGTCCTGAGCTCAGCCTCCAACTCACATCACAGCAATCCTCCTGCCTCTGCCTCCCGAGTGCTGGGATTACAGGCGTGAGCCACCACGCCCGGCACTGTGGTATGTGGTACTGATTGCTGCTGGGCATGGGTCTCCACACCCAGTATAGAATGTGGTTACTGGGGATCAAACCCGGGTCCTTGCACTTGCAAGACAGGCACCGGAACCACTGAGCCAAATCCCCGGCCCCTGGTTGACATTTTTAAAGAGAATCCTTCTTGCTTCCTGTTTCAACTTGAGGGGAGCAAGGGAGGAAGCAGACACAGCAGTGGGAATTTGTTGCTGAAACCTAGGAGACCGTGTGTCTCGGACCAGGGCAGTGGTAGTGGGAATGTATATCGAAAATAGAGCCTGCAGATTGTGGGTGAGAGAGAGGAGGCAGTAACTGGAAGGATGGAGTCGACTTTTCGGAGATAGGAAGCTTGTGAAACGAGAACAGATTGCAATCAGGGAGTCCGTGACACATCCTCCCCCAGTTTGCAGAGAAATTTGTGTATGTTTTTTCCAAAGAGTAAGTCTTTGTGGTATATTTTCCTAAGATCCTTAGGCTCTGAAGTGGGTTAAGATTTGTTGAGTATCCGGGACTGAAAATTTACATGTCAGCCTACTGTGCTCCACGGGCCCCACACTTACACCAGGTCTCTGGTCTGTCTCGCTGGCCTAGCTATTGGCTTCTCCTCTAATGAGGGCACAGAGGAGATTCGTTCCTCTGAGTTTAAATAACAAAATTCAGACTGTTCCAGACTGTATGTTATGCAGAGGGCTTTTGTGTATGAAATCATTTAGTCTTTACAGCGCTGAGGTGGAAGATGACTCCTGTGTACCTTCTCTACTCTTTTAGGTCCTAAATGACCTTCTGTGTGAAATAAATAAAGGGAGAGGTCAGGGCTCCCCAGGTCACTACTCCTTGATCGGTTGCTTTTTTGAACAAGACCCAGGGAATTAAGAATCATCAGCAAGGAGTTGCTCATTTAATGTTTATTGAGCCTTTGGTCGGAGATTATGTTGGATATTATGCAGAGCTCTGAGGATGTGGTGGTGAAGGAAACAAATTCTTGGGCCCTTGGGGCTTGATTCTGTTGGGGAGCCGGTGGTGACAATAGTAACAATACCGTGTGTGATTGCTACTGTGCAGAGGGTGAGCCGAGGAAGTAGGGCGGCCAGAAAGACCTTCCTGAATCAGTAACTTGAGTCAGAGAAGTGGGGAGCGGAGCCACCGTGCGGGAGTCAGGCGCGGGAACAGCACATGTGAGCTGTAGAACCTGTGCTGTGTTCCCTCTCTGATGGAATGAGCCAGGGCCCATCGGAAGTTGGCCGAGGCCAGATCCCTGGCCTGCTGGTTTCTCAATCAGGGCTACACCCTAGAATCGCCTGAGGAGCTGTCCAGAGTCCCTACGCTCAGCATAGTCCAAGCTGAATCTCTGGGTACCAGGGATTACTCCGGATGTGGCTCCCTGGTACAAGGCTTTACAATCCAGGAAAAGGAATTTGGAAGGTTTTGAGCAGGAGAATGATAAGACCTGATTT
>PVIR01025407.1:0-24860 GCA_004026965.1 Petromus typicus | reverse complement strand
CACGGTGAGAAGGAGCCTGCCCTTGGGGCTCGTTGTGACCAGCTCTCTTGTGGCGTTCAGTGCCTGTCACTTAGCATGATGCGGAGGCTCCATTCCAGGGCTGTGCTGGGACATCTTCAGCTGCGCTCTGTCCAGGAGGCTGGGGACCAGGACCGAACACCCTCTAATCCAGTCTCCATGCCCAGATCCCATTCTGAAGCCACTGTCACCTGGTTAGCTGCTGAAGACCCTCCTCACCTTAGAGTCTGAGGACTGAGGGCTGCATGCCAGGGACTTGTCTGAAAACAAGCGCAGGGTTCTCAGCGTCACAGTCTTATCAGTGCGTTCATCCTTCAGATGTAATCTTCCTCAGAGCAAACGCATTCATCGTGGAGAAGATCCAGGATGTCCACTTCTCCTTTTAAGAGTCAGGGTTTTGGTGTCAAGTCTAAGGGAAACATCTTTGCCTTGTTCTAGGTCTCAAAGGTGTCTCCAGTATTGTGAGTTTCATAATTTATGTTTTATATGTAAGCCCTCAATTGACTGAATTAATTTGTACCTAACATGTGAGCTTCCTTTTTTTTTTTTTTGCAGGACTGGGGTCAAACTCAGGACCTTGCACTTGCTAGGCAGGCACTGTGCCACTGAGTTACATCCCTGGCCCTAGGGTCTCTCTTCTACAAAGAGTGATTAAAATATGTGGTAAATGTTTCAATTTTTTAAAAATTACAATAGAAGATGTTGCCATGAATCCCCACAGAATTCTCCTCTTTGTTTTGAACACACTTATCCTAACCTTTCTGTCACTTTCGGGAGCAGCTCTGGAGTCCTCATTTGTGAGTGAATTTGTGAGGTATGATAAAAAAATGTGGTGAAGGCTCCTGCTAAGTGTTGTCCAGTCAATGGAAAGGCAGCTTGTGAAAGCAGGGTGCTGTGTCCTCGTCCACCTCATTCACCCACTCTGGGACCATTTGATTTCAGATTGTTCCCCAAAGTCAAAATGGCCATAGGAGGGAAAAGTTTTGAATGGATTCAGGACATCAGGGCAACCACAACAGCACAGCTAAGACCATCAGGAAAGAAGACTCCAGAGCGGCAGAAAATGGACAGGATGATGGGTAAGTGTGTTCTAAGCAAGTGGGGCGGCACTTGATGACATGTTTTTATGGCAGCAGATTTGTAAAAATTTAAACATTCGTGATAATTTTTTACCCGCCACCCCCTTAATCTACAGGTCTGTGTCTATTCTTCCACTCCTATCAATCTCAGTTACTGTGGCCATATTTTAAACTGAACTTTATTTTTTTTCTTTCATACCTATTTTAGCTAGCATAGGGTTTTTCTCTTCCTGTATAAATTTTATTTTATTTTATTTGTTTGGTTCTTTGGACGTGCTCTCATCATGTAGTTTAGGGTGGCCCTGAACTCCTTATGCAGTCCAGGCTGGTCTCTAACTCAAACCAACCCTCTTGCCTGAGCCTCCTGAGTGCTGGGGTCACAGGTGCACACCACCACGCCGAGCTTCTCTTTTCATATGAATTGTAGAATGACAACATCTATATGTACAAAACCATTGCTGCAATTTGGGTATTACATTAAGCCTCTAGGTGGATTTTGGAAGGATTAACCTCTGTACTGTGTTGGAGTCTTCTGACCCGGTTGCTGGGTTCACGCCTAGGTATTTCATGTTGTCTCAGCCACGTCACCACGTGCTTCTGTCTCAGCTCCTTCGCGCTCATTGTCAGCGCACAGAAACGACACAGCCTGTGTTCCGCTCTTGCATCCTGTGACCTTCCTGACGCCTTTGATAGAACCCTGATTTCCTTTCTGCGCAGTTCACCATTTTATTTACGAATAGAAACAGTTTTAGTTTTTCTTTTTAATCTGGATGCCTTTTATGTATTTTCTTTCTAGTGTGCAGTGGGTTGATCTTCCGTCACTGTGCTGGGAGGGGCGCGAGAGCCGACATCCTTTCCTTTCCTGAGGTTTAGGGAGTCGCACCATCGTTTTGCTTTTTATCATGAGGGGATATTGAATTTTGTTAATTTTTTTCCTCTATAGAGGATAGGAGGGCTTTTTTTTTTTTTTTAGCTTCTTGATGTGGTGGGGTTTGTGTTTTTGTTTTTTGGTGGAACCAGGGATTGAACTTGGGCCGTTGTACTTCCAAGGTAGGCATGGCACCCCTTGAGCTAAATCCTCGGCCCCACTCTCCATCTCTTGAATCTTTTCCTTTTTTGCAGAAGATCCATCTCCCTATTTTCTGTATCTGTGTTTTATCTTTCTCTTTATTTATACTTTGGATTTCTTGTATAAGAGAAAATGTGTGATATTTAAGCTTCTGTGTCTGATTTATCACACTTAATGTTATGGTCCCGAGCCGCACCCCTTTGCCCACGAAACGGGCACGTTCGTCCTTGCTGTGGCACAGTCGTGCTCCGTGGTGTGTAAATACTGCACTTTCTTCTTCCACTCATCTGCGGATGGGCGTATAAGCTGCTTCCAAGATTTTCAGTCTGCTGGTATTTTGTTGAAGATTTTTGGTTGCAGGGAGTCTATAAGAGATTGTAGTTTTCAATCTACAATTGTAGCTTTCATTTTTCTTTTCTTTCTACCTTATTGTGCTGTCTTCCTTGGTTTGATATCACACTGATCCTGGCTTCACAGAGCAGTCGGTCGGGCTATGATCCTTCCTGTAAGATTTTATGGGAGAGACTGTGTGAAGTTCCTATTAATTCTTATACCACGTAGATCTAGAGAATATCTTTCTCAGCAGTTTAAAAAATGTAATTTAAATTTATTTAATAGCTGTAGGACTACTCGGTTTAACTATTTTATTTTGCCCAAGTTTGAATAGTTTATGAAGTTTGAGAAATCGGTCCATTTCTTCTAAATGGTAAATTCTAAGTTGAATTTATGAATGGAGAGATATTCATCATGTATTGATTTACTTATTTATTTTTCAAGACAGGGTCTCACTGTGTAGTTCAGGCTGACCTTGAACTCACTTTGTAGCCCTGCCTGGCCTTCAACTCATGGCAGTCCTCCTGCCTCAGCCTCCCAAGTGCCGAGATCACAGGTGTACACCAGCGTGCATGGCTCATTGTGCTTTTAATGGCTGCAGGGTATGTTCTGATATCTCTTCCACTGCTTATATTGGTGATTTGTGTCTTCTCTGTCTCAGTTCTGCTGAACATTTATCCATTTTAATGATTTGGGGGAACAAACAGGGTTTTTGGTTCATTTATTTTCTCTATAGTTTTTCTCCTGTTATCATTTGTGTTTCCTTTTTTTCTGTTGGATTGGAGCTTGTTCTTTCTTCTCTCTCTTTTGTGTTCTTTTTCTCTGTTTTTTTATACTTCCTTGAAGTAGTAATTTTGACTATTGAATTGTTTTATCTTTTCGGATACAAGCATATGCTATAATTTTTCCTGTCAGTGTCCAACAAATTTTGATTTTTAAAACTTCAGTTATCTAATTCACATATGTATTTTAAATACAGTATACATTAACCTTATTTCTTGAGACTGTTTCTTGCTCTGTTGCTCAGGTTGGCCTCAAACTCCTGCATCAAGTGGCCCTTCTGCTTCAGTCTCTCAAGTAGCTGAGACTTCAGGCCAGTGCCATTGTGCTCGGCTCTTTCTATATATCTTTTAACCTTCTTTGAGATTTTCCCTTGGGCCTATAGATTGTTCAGAAGAGTGTGGGTAAATTTCCGAATGTGTTAGTAGATTTTCCTGGTTTTTTGTTTCTAATTTTTGTTTTATTTCCATTCTTCGCAGAGGCTGCGCTCTGTGAGGTGTCTGTCGCGTTGTTTTCTGGCTTGAGGTGTCTCCCCGCGTGTCTTGTGGGTCCTGGGGAGGGTGTGTCCTGCTCCACGGCTGTGTGCTAAGGGCTTGCCGGCCGCAGGTGCCACTCAGTTCCTCCGTCCCTAGTCCTGGCCAGTGGTTTATGCATGGCTGAGCATGGAGTTCTTGAACCAGCTGTAGCCATGACTGTGGCGCGAGGCTGTGTCCTCTCCAAAGCTGGCATTGGAGCAGAGTGC
This sequence comes from Petromus typicus, assembly GCA_004026965.1. Classification (NCBI taxonomy): domain Eukaryota; kingdom Metazoa; phylum Chordata; class Mammalia; order Rodentia; family Petromuridae; genus Petromus; species Petromus typicus. Next base: position 20,839 of record PVIR01025407.1, on the reverse strand, counting down.
AAAGAGGAGCCATGTGAGCCCCTGGTGATACCTTGTGGGCCTGGCCAGGATGAAAACCTTGAGATGGCAACGTGCAGGTCCTTCCTGCCCTGCTGCCTTTTACCATATCAGGTGTGGGGTGAGTTTTGTTTTGTTTGGGGTGTTTTTCAGACTAAGTCTCATATTAGTTCAGGCTGAACTTGAATTCACTATATAGCCCAGGCTAGCTTCAAACCCAAGGCGATCCTCCTGCCTCAGCCTCCCAAGTACTGGGATGATAGGCATGTGCTACCACACCTGGACTGATTGTGCCCCTCACATCTGACCGCTGCGTTTCAGATGAGGGATGTGCTGTCCTCTGGGCTTGTGGTCCTTCATTGGCGGAGTGTCACTTCCCTCTGGACACTTATATAAGTTTGTCTTTGTCTTTTGTTTTCAGAATTTTTATAATGATGTGTCTTTTTTTTTTTAGGTTTTTTTTTTTTTTTTTTCTTTTGAGGAAGGGTCTCGCTGCATAGTTTAGGCTGACCCTGAACTCACTATGTAGTCCAGGTTAGCACTGAACACACAGTCATCCTCCTGCCTCTGCCTCCCAAATACTGGGATGACAGGCGTGAGCCACCACATCTGGCACTGTGGTGTGTGCTTACCAGGGACTGATTTGTCTTATCTGGGATTTGCTCAGCTTCTTAAATCTGCAGGTTTTTGTTAAAAGTGGGGTATCTGGGGACACCGGAATTTGCCTGCACCTTCCCTGAACCGGAGATGTGAGTGCTGCGCTCTGGCCTGCAGACTCCCGAGGCCGAGCTCCTTGCTGTCTCGCGTGCCCTCGGTTGTGGAGAATGAGTAAGTCCCATCATGTCTCCGCGTGTGAGGACTCTGCCCACCCGTCCTGCCACACTAGCACGTCCACTCAGCGGGCCTCCAAGTGTCCTTACTGTCATTTCCAGTTCTGTAACTTTCCTCTGTTCTTTTCATTATAAATAAGCTCATGAACAAGCTGACCGGGGTTTCCTGTTTCTGCCTCTGCTGCAGGACAGTTCATAATGGCGAGGGAGGCCCTCTGATCACAGAGGCTTCACGTCATCCCCTACAGACTGTTGTGACATCTGATTCACCTCGTTGCTAACCTCTGCTCAGTGCCTTTTCTCAGACTGTGATTTTCCTGGTTCGTGGTCTGAAGAGTGATCTTGGATTCTATACTGGGCATTTTAGTGCTTAGATTAGGGCACTCTGACTCTTACTGAGGCCATTTTAGCAGGGAGTCACCCTTGTAGAGGTTAACTTGGAGTCTGGGCTACTTCTGCAGGCTGTGCTTCCAAGAACAGTTGGAACTTGTTGTGTAACCCAAGCTGGGCTCAAACTTGTGACGATCTTCCTGCCTCAGCCTTCTGAGCACTGGGATTACAGACACCGTCACACCTGGCCCAAATAAAGTTTTGTTGCAGCCCTCCACACTGCAGTGGTGCTGCTAGGGAGGGCCGTGGTCCTTGCGCCAGGCCCGGGATCCTCAACCCCAGGTGGAGAAGGACCAAGGCCATGGCCGCTGGATGGCCCACGCCTCCTTGGTAGAGCTCTGCTAGCTTCCGGTCTCCCAGCTCGCGCAGTCCTGTGTGTGCGCATGCGTGTGGCAAGGAGACGGTCCGGGGGGCCTCGCCAGCCCATCTTCTTCCGGCTGTGGCCCCTTTCCAGAGTCCGTTGGGTGATGCCCAAGGAGGGAGGGTTTGGGGAAGCGCATCTGGATTGACTTGTTCGGGCAGGTCCTGGAATTCATGGGAAGCACAGAGACAGGGATGGGGAGAGGGACGAGGAGAGGAAGGAGAGGAATGAGCAAATCTGTCACCTCCCTGCGGCCCAGCCAGGGTGCCAATCCCTGAGGACTCTCAGGGTCACCCAGAGTGGGAGGGGACAGCAGGCCCCAGGTGGTACAGGAGGGAGCAGAGGGACGCAGGAGGTAGCCTCTCTTTCCGCCGTTCCCATCCAAGGATAAAAATACCAGCTTGCAAAATCAGCCGCTAATCTTGTTGCTAGGTAGAGTTCAGCCCGAGTCTCTGCTCTGTGCTAAGTTTGGCGGCGCAGCTTCGCCTGGGAACCAGACGCAGCCCTGCGCGTGGATCTCTGTGAGTGACAGGAGTGTCGCGGGGGCTTCAGTGTTGTCATCCTCTCCTCGCCTGGTCAGCTTAGCATTGAGGTGAGACACGTGTGTGCCCCCAGGTGCAACGGGGCACATGGCATGGTGGGAAGAAGCCCCACTTCCCAGAGGGCCGGGCACAGGCACTGGCCAGGGCAGGGTGGTGCAGGGTGACAGAGCAGGGAGCACCCTGGGGGCCTCGGGGGCCTGCCAGAGGTCCTCGGCAGAGGCCCAGGCGTCAGACAGCCCTGGACACCACTGAGGGGCCCTCCTGGGCACACATGCCCCATTCCATTTCGCTGTCACCAGACCTCTGCAATGCCAGCCTTGAGAAGGCTTTGGTTAGGGCAGGTCCAGGTGGCTCCTGGAGCCTGGTGGGCTATGTGAGGACCAGGAGGACTACAGGCCCCTGCACTGGGCAGTCGCGGAGTCAGTCCTTAAACCTCCATCGCAGGTGGTGGCTGGTCCAGATGTGGGGCTGTGGAAGGTGAGGAACCAGAGTGGCTGGGTCGCACCTGCGTGGAGACACTTGTGCTTGTGTGTGTGGTGCTGGGTCGGAACCAAGGCCTCAATGCGAGGCCAGAGCTCCGTCCCTGAGCTTCACCCCAACCCCTTTGAAATTTTTTTTTGAGACGGAGTCTGGTCTCGATCCCAGGAGCCTCCTGCCTCAGCCTCCTGAGTATGGGTGATGGGAGTGTGTACCCCGTTGATCTGCTTAGCTCTCCCTGCCCATGCACAGCCCTGGTGGAGGTGAGACTCAGAGCCGGATCCCAAGGCAAGGCCTCAGCTCTTATTCTGGCCACGGCTGGATCTCAGGGACCCACCACAGCTGCCCCTGCAGTGGCCCACGAGGATGCTGGCTGTCTTGCCCCAGCTCGGCTCTATCCAAGTGCAGCAACACAATGGGTTCCCCATGGTTCCTGGTGTCCAGAAACCATGCTTTGCTCCCCAGAGAGCGAACTTCATTCCTACACTGGTAACCCCCTCCCCACAGAGGCCTTATGTAACCAGCCAGGGACACCTGGGCCCTCCTGCAGAGAGGAAACCCCGCGTGGAACTGGGCCTCCTCTGCGCCCTTGGGCTACCAGTGCTCCTGCCCTTTCCTCAAACCTCCCATCCACTCCCAAGACTGTCCATGTTCTTGCAAGTGACTTGCCGGGATTAAAAGCCAGCAGCAGTATCTGGGCCTGGGACTAGTCGGGGAAAGGTTTATGAAAGCAGATCCTTTATTTCTGAAAACACAATGCTGTGGAGTGATCTAGGGCCGACCCTGCGCCACGGGGCCTGCCGCGGGGGAGGCTCGGGCAGCTGTCACCTCGCCGAGGCGCGGGGCAGGGCTGCTCGGCCTGTCCTCCCTCGTACAGGCCGCCAGCTGTTCCCTTTGTTTGTTTTCTTTAATAACAGCTTTATTGAGGTATAATTCACACAGTATAAAATTCGCCCTTTGGCGAGAGCAGTTCTCCCGGTTACAGCCCTCGTCGCCATCTAAGTTTAGAATATTTCCCTCACCCCAGAAAGAACGCTGTGCCCCTAGGATCATGATCATGGTTTATGTCTGAAAGCTACCAGCATGAAAACCCTAGAGCAAAGTGCGGGTGTGACTGCACGGCCACAGGTTTGACAGTGGCTCTTCTGAGAGACAGGGTCTCAGGTCTGGCCCTGAACTCACTATGTAGCCCAGGTCAGCCTCAAACTCATGGCAATCCTCCTGCCTCTGCCTCCCGAGTGCTGGAATTACAGGCGTGAGCCACATGCTCGGCACTGGACAGCAAAATTTTAAAAACAGGTTAAATGGTGTTGATTGATATTAAAAAATTTTTTTTAGGGACCAGAATACATTATCAAACTGGAGATGGTGGACAGGCAAAAGGATCTCAAGTTCGACCCCAGTCCGGGCAATTAGGAACTTAGCAAGACCTTGTCTCAAAAGAAAATAATAATAATAAATAATGGAAAAGGTTGAGGATATAGTTCTATGTGAAGGTCCTGGGTTCCACCCCCAGCACTGAAAAAAATAATGATTAAACACAATTATCCTATGACTAGTGATTCCACTCCTAATATACCCAGAAGAATTAAAACCAAGCTTGGGGCAGGCGCTTGAGGCCGCCGTTCACTGCAGGCGCCTCGCCGTGACCACAAGCCCTGGGTCAGGCACACTTGACCAGCCGCAAGCAAGGCCTGCATGTGCGGGCCGCCCCTCCGCTACGCATGCGCAGGACCCGGCCAGACACCAGGGAATGACGCGGCCGCCCTGCTCGGCCTCAGGTTGGGCGGACCCACAGTGAGTGACCTGAGGAGCAGTCGCTCCTTGTGAGGGACCAGCTTCAGGGACAGCGGCTGCCCAGCCTGGTGACACACTTAGCACCCCGGCACGGTGCACCAATAGGATTTAATGGGAAATTTCACGTTATCTACATATTTTATCACAATTTTTAGAAAAGCTTTTAATTCTTTTCTCTCCATTTTGGCTCTAGGGGACAGTTTCCACACTATAGAATGGGACTAAAAATACGGAACCAGATAAGAGTCCCTTGACCTTGAGATCATGGTGAAAACTAAATGGCATGTTCTATGTGGGTGGCGTGTGCCTGTAAATGCCAAGCCTCAGCAGGCCGAGGCAGGAGGATTGCTGTCAGTTAACAGAGCAGCCTGGGCTACATAGTGAGACCCTGTCTCAAAAACAAACAAGCAAAAAAATTTGAATGACAGCATCCACGTGGTCACTTAGTGCGAGGTTGGCAGGCAGGGCGCCGCCTGGGGTTGCCCTAGCTGCCTCCCTTCCCATTTCCTTGACTCAGAGGCCAAGGCCACACAGCAGAGCTGGGAGTGTGAGCCCAGCCTTGAGAACCTCGTATGCTGTCAGTCGCTGGATGCTGTCACCTCCTCTCAGAAGGGTCAGCCAGTGATGTGCACACCGTATCCCAGCATGCAGGAGGCTGAGGCAGGATAATCACTATAAGACTCTATCTCAAGGAAAATAAAAAAGAAAGGAAAGATGTATCAAGAAAAATGAGTGAGAGAAATTCCCCAATGACATTGGTATTGGAGGTACTGCATACCAACTTTAAGTGTTACTAAATCAGGCATGTTAGCACTTACCTGTAATCCTAGCATTTAAGAGGGATTCTCGAGTTGAAAGCACGCCGTTAGAATAGTTGCTTAATAAACTGTGATCAGAGCACAAGAGAGATTCCAGAGTGAAAGCACACGGTTGAGATCTGGACTCGCTGGAGCAGAGGAGGGAGGGCCTGACAGGAAGACAGGGAAGGTTCAGAGAAGTGGAAGACAGGAGCGCAGGAAGTAGCCACGCTGATGCCCGCCGATTTCCTGAAGAATGAGAGAGCGGGTCAGGACTGGGGCGCGTGCAGAAGTGATAATCTTCAAAAGAGCCAGAGGAAAAAGGAATAGCTTGAAAATAATGTCGAAGGAGTAACAATACACAGACTCACACCTTATATTTTTTAAGTGCTGGGAAATAATTGCAACCTAAAGGTAAAACTAATCTTTAAAAGTGAGGGGAAAATGCAGATAGTTGTAGGAAACGTTTTAAAATGGCTCCAGGGAATTGTCCAGGCATGTTGTCACCAAGGTAACCACAAAAAATGGTACAAGCATGTAACTAGGAAGCAATAAACTAATAGTAAAGAAATGGATAAATAACAAACTAATGAGGATGGAGAATGAAGTAATAAAAATACTTAATGCAATCAGAAGCAAAAAAGAAACCAAGTGTGTTGGCACACATCTGTAATTCTAGCACTCTGGGAGGCTGAGGCAGGAGGATCATAAATTCAAACTCAACCTGGGCAATTCATCAATTGAATGAGAGTTTTTTCTCAGAATAAAAATTTTAAAAAGGGCTAGGCATGCAGCTTAGATGCTCTTGGTTCAATCTCCACTCTAGGAAGAAAAAAAAAGAGAAAAGGAAAAGAATATAAAACACATACTGTGTATGAATAGAAATAGTTCACATAGTAACATAGTAGATATGTTAAAATAAATCGGGAGCTACATGCAAATGGACTAAATATTCCAAGCAAACGAATATGCTGCTACAGGAGACATATTTGCTACCAGGATGGAGAGATTGAAGAGAATAGAGTTATACCTAGATGTCCCCCAAGCCTCATGGTTTTTGGATCACAGGGTTTGCAGCAGAGATAGCGGTGCCAGAAGAAGGGTCTGGGCAGGCGAGACGGGTCTGCGGGCAAGGCTGGGAGGCCGCCTCTCCTCGCCAACCCCTTTCCTTCTCCCTGCCTCCATAAGAGGAGCGGTGCTCCCCACCAGCCCCGCCCAGGGCCGGCGGAGCACAGGGCCAGCTGAGCACCAGCTGTGCTCCTCTCCTTGATCCATCTCCTCAGAGCTGTGGCCGTTGGGAACTGTGCCCCAGAAATGAGGATGGTGCCGAAGATGGAGAGGGCGGAAATGTCCTAGGCGTGTCATGGGTCCGCAGGTTGCTCTCAGGTCCCGGGAGGAATCACAGGATGCGAAGAGTGGTTGTGCTCTGATCACAGTTTATTAAGCAAAAAGTCTGGGGGCCGAGGATTTGGCTCAGTGGTTCCAGCGCCTGCCTTGCAAGTGCAAGGGTCAGGGTTCAATCCCCAGTAACCACATACAATCCTGGGCGTGGAGACTCACGCCCAGCAGCAACCAGTACCACATAACATAGTGCTGGGCTTGGTGGCTCACGCCTGTAATCCCAGCACTCAGGAGGCAGAAGCAGGAGGATTGCTGTGATGTGAGTTCAAGCCTGAGTTTAGGGCCAGCCTGAACCACAAAGCGAGACCCTATCTCAGGGAAAAAAACAAACAAGAAAGTCTGAGTGACATGCGTGTGAGGTCCAGGAACATTAGGTGCAAGCGTGCGGGCCTGTGTCCCTTCCAGCAGCGACACGTGACAACACATATGAAGCAATGCCTGCTGGGACACTCCCCCCAGCCTGAGTGTCCAGGGCTTGGTCAGTCACCCCATGTGGCTGCCACCACTGGGTCTTCAGCCCCCGGAGGCCAACTCCTCAGAGGCCACTGTCCCCTGAGGCCGTCCGGGGCTGGTTCTCTCTTGGAGTCTGCAGGCTGGGGACCGCTGAGCCTGTGACCCAACACACCTTGTGCGCTCTCGCCAGGCAGGCAGCAGGGCCGGGCTGGCGCTGGTAACATGGACTTTGACAGACGAGGGTACCTAAGGATGAGGGGGACAAATCTCAGCAGTTAAAGGGCAGAGAGACACAATTTAAATTTTCTTCTGAGCTTAATAACATCACTTTGCATCACACAAAGTAAAAATTGACAATGCTAAAAGGAGAAATAGAAAATTTGGCAATCACAACCCGCTTCCCACTACAAATGAAAGAACAAGCAGACAAAAACCTCAGTAAGATCTGAACAACATAATTACCAAACGTGACATATTTGACATATGTGGCGCGCCGCACCCAAGAGCGACAGAATGCACATTACTTCTCAGCGCATACGGAGCACCGCACTATCTGATCATATGGCTGAGCCGTAAGTTTCGACACGTTTTAAAAAGATCAGAGTTATTCAGATTGTGTCCTAGGAATAGAAAGGAACTTTCTTACTCTTTTAAGGTAGCTATAAGAAATTTTTTCATACGACTGTAATTCCAGCACTCTGGGAGGCTGAAGCAGGAGGGTTACAAGTTCCAGCCTACCCGAGGCAATTTAGCAACTTAGCAAGACCCCCATCTCAAAGTTAAACAATAAAAAACGTAAAGGGGCTTGGGATGTACCTCAATATAAAGTGTGAAGACTATGATTTCTTTTTTCTTTTTTCAGGGAAAGGCATTGGGGTAGTTACTGGCCAAGTCACTAAACTGTCCAAAACTGGCTTTAAACCTGTGATCCTCCTGACTCAGCCTCCCACGGAGCTGGGATCATGGGTATGCACCACTATTCCTGGCTGGGGAAAAACAAAATCTTTAAGAGTGAGATATTGGGAACTCCTCTCCCACTGCGGCTCAGAATGAGGGAGGCACCTACAGTCATCCCTGTACCTCTAGATTCCCTTGGCCCTCGCTACTCACAGGGGACCCATCTCCTAGGTCCCCATGCAAGTCTGAAACCACAGATAAAACTTGAACTCATGCGATCCACTGCCTGAGCCTCCTGATACAGGCCTTTTTTCCTTGTACCCTGCAGCATTGCATACTCCAGAGCATCTGGGCCCTGTAATCTGTAACTGGTCCTCCTCCGCAACATTGCATGGCAGGACCATTCCTGATTAAGTAAGGGTCACTGAACACAGCTGACCCGCTGACGGGCGCAGTGACCGAGGGTGGTGGGTGGCCGCAGGTCCGGTGATGAGACACTGGACAGAGGGGTCACTTCCATCCTGGCGGTGGAGCGAGCAGGAAGGAGGAGGAGGTGGTCACACTGCTGCCAGGGGCTGTGGGCCACACCTACCATGCTTCCCCTCTCGCGGGGACCTGTGCCACCCTGTCTGCCTGACAGCAGTGGCTTCCACATTAGTCTGTGTTTCTGGGTGTCTGTGGAGAGGCCAGTCCGGTCTCAGGCAATCCACAGTGTCCAGGTGGAAAGGGTGACACCTCTTCCTCCAACCCTGTGCCGACCTGGAGCCCAGACCTGGCTCTTCCCACTGTATGATGGGCATTTTTCTGCCAGGAGCCAGTGCTGCTCCCCAACCCTGTACTCCATGCCCCTTGGGGTCCCTCATTCACTTTGTCCTCAGGTACCTCCCTGATGCTGCACCCCAAGACCCCGCAGGCCCTGTCCCTCCTCGGTCACACTGCCAAGCTGCAGGTCCGTCTCACAGTACCCTGGCCTTCCGGCCACATCTGCTGTGATGCTGTCGGACTAGGTGGCGAGAGCCTTAATTCCGCAGCCCCAAGTGGAGGTGATGTTGTGATCCCACAGCTCCTCGGGTACCCTAGTCCAAAGCGCCCTTCCTTGGAGCCTTCCTGCCCCATGAGGTGGGCGCCAGGTGAGGTCTCAAGGACTGGGGCTCCAGATGCAGGGCAGGAGGGGTCGGCTGCCCCCGGTGACTGCTCCTGGGGTGGAGGCAGGGCTGGGGAGTGTGAAGGTGAGGGTTCAGAGGGACCCTGGGCCTGCAGCAGCCTCCGCAGAGGCCAAGGACCTTTGGGAGCCACCTAGAGGAACTGTGCCGAGGAACCTCAGAGCTGTGGGGACATGGGAGGCCTGGCCTGGTGACCCAAGGTCAGGGCCACCTCAGAACGTGGCCGGCTGCTGTCACGCACGACTGTGACTCTAGGCCCTGGGTCCGGTGTGCTGAGGCTGTGGCTCATGTCCTGTGCCCAACCAGACCAAAAATGGAGGGCGTGCAGGCAGGACCAAGGCTGCATACATTCTTATCATCCCTCCAGCCTGGCAGGGACTTGGACCAGGCTTGTGTTGGGTGCCTGGCACCAACACACATCACAGCCTTCTTGGCCTCCCTTGAGGGCCTCGCGTCCATCTCCAGCCACTGGCCCCAGCATGGGCCCTGGAGGCCTCTGGAGTCACAGCGTCATTGCTGGAGACCCGGTTCCTTCCGAGAGGGACTGGAGGGCTGCTGTCCTCCGGGGTCAGGGCAGAGCAGCCTGGCAGGTGGCTTGCTGTCTCTTGGATTAGATCCTCCTGCAGCACTGCCTGGAGCCTCAGTGTGCAGGGCCTGGATGACACGTCCAGCACACAGGAAATGCTGCCCAGGCTGCCTCGCCCCAGCTGCTCCTGAGCTGTCCCCGACTCTGTGCCCGGCTTGCTCCCCATTGTTATGGTGGCAGAGATACCGGCTGGTCCCCGAGCCCAGCGTTCTCTGTGCCACACGGCCCCCATCTCCTCCTCTGTGCTCTGCCAGGCTGTCCCCGGCGGGGGGCGATTTGGGTGGTTTCCAGTTTTCTCTGTTATAAATAGCACCGCCGTGCATATCTTTATCACAAATTCCTTCTTCCCCCGAATCCCTGAGCAACAGAGCCCCCGGGCACGGGCACCAGGCCTCCCGCAGCTCCTGTGCCTCTCTGCCGGGTGTGGCTAGAACACTGTCCTCCTCAGCTCAGGGACTAGGACCTGATACTCAACATTTCCCAAGTTCACAGACAGGAAACAACCTGTAATGAAAGCTAAAGGGAAGGCCACCAGTATCCCTCAGCTTTCCACACCCCGATGCTGAAAATCTCCTTGCGCACCTGGGGCCGGGAATATGGTGGCCCGGCATGCTAGGGAGGCCTGGCCTCATGGCCTGCGGAGGAGTGTTCGGCTTCTTTGCTCCCCTCTTGCTTAATGCTTTCATTGACTCGTTTAAAAAACTAGTAGAATACAATGAGTGCATACATTCTTATCATGCAAAGCTCACCACAGTGTTTACATTTATCCTGTAATTAAAAAAAAAATTGGAGTCAGTGTAAGTGATTTATGCTTAGACCCAGAACAAATTCCACCTTGCCTCGGTTTCCCATCTCTTAACAGAATGCACATAGTACAGTTCATCCCTGGGTATCAGCGGGGATGAAGTGACCCAGGCTCCCGCCCTGAGGTCCTGTCTGTCAAAGGGGGTCGGGATTGGATAAAACCCGATCTACTTAAAATCACCACAGGATCGTGTCGACTACCTAATGCGCCATAAACACTGCGAATACTTGTTACACTTAAGTACTGCGTGGGGAACAATGTCAATGGAAAGTATCTCTGTGTGTTTGGTGGGGACATAATTGTTTCCCCCGGGTTTTGGAGCCAATGTTGATGAAATCCTTTGATTTGAAATCTTCAGATGCAAAGGGCTGGCTGTATTCTTTCATAACTTTTTTATTTTATTTTATTTATTTTTTTTTTTTGAGACAGGGTCTCATTTTGTGGTTCAGGCTGGCTCTGAGCTCAGCCTCAAACTCAGATCACAGCAATCCTCCTGCCTCTGCCTCCCGAGTGCTGGGATTACAGGCGTGAGCCACCACGCCCGGCACTGTGGTATGTGGTACTGGTTGCTGCTGGGGTGAGTCTCCACGCCCAGTATTGTATGTGGTTAACCAGGGATTGAACCCGGGTCCTTGCGCTTGGAAGACAGGCGCCGGAACCACTGAGCTAAATCCTTGGCCTTTTCATAACTTTCATAACCTCTTTTTTCCCTTCTTTCCCTCTCTCCCTCTTTCTTTCTTTCTTTTCTTGCCTTCTGCCTCTGTGTTGCTTACTTTTCTGACTTACTTCTGTTACTGATCAGGCTTTCCAGAGTGGTGGCTATTTTGCTGTTTAAAAATTGAGAGAGAGAAGTTGAGTACGGGGAGGCCACCCTGTAGTCCCAGCAGTCGGGGTGCTGAGGCAGGAGAAGCATCCCAAGTTCTAAGCCACCCTGAGCTACACAGTGAGTTCAAGACCAGCCTGAACTACATAGTAAGACCCTGTCTCAAAAAGCCAGAGAAGATTGGGACGGGGCCCTGCATGGCTCCGTTGTAAAGGGCTTCCCTATTAGCTGTTTGGTTGCTGTTTCTATCACTCCTTCTGCTGGTGATGCCAAGCTTGCCCTTCCCCTCGCCCCGGTTACTCTGCTTGTTGTCCAGCTGTGCCAGCTGTAGCCTGTTGTCTCTTTCCATGTCGCCCATCTCCTGGCACGCGCGCTGCCCTACGCTGAGCATGGCTTCCACCGGCCTCGGCTTGTAGTACAAAGTGGTCTCACTGGTGTCTGTTTCCCAATCTCATCTTGTAATTCTCTATTAAATTTCCTGCTGAGTGGATTTATTCAGCTTTCCTTCAGTTATTTTGTCTTAATTTTTATACTGTCATCAATGACGGTTGCCTTTGTGGAATGTTTTGAGATTTCCTTTGTCTCTTAATACTCCTCCTATTGCCAACTCTCTCCCATGTGGCTGAGGAAGAATGAATTGTGCGTGCAGGATAGCAGGATCAACATTCATTCGTGCGATTTATAAGTCGACGTGTAATTTACCTACATAATCACATGGAGCTCACATGTAAATCACATTTACATAAAATGCACTAATTTGAAGTGTGTAGCCTGCCAACTTTTGCACACATTATACACTTGTGTAGCCGTAGAGAACTTGTGACATTTCTACAGAGGGCTCTTCGGGCCCCTTGTCAGTGCTGCGGCCCCTTGGTCCTCTGCGGTGACGACCGCTGGGGCAACTTTTGAACCATGATCGCTGCTGGGACTCGCAGCCTGGAGGACGCCACGTGTGCCTTCTGTGCCTGGCTTCTCTGGTTTAGCCCTATGTCTGAGCGACTCATCCGCATTGTCAGCGTATCAGAATCTTTTTTTCTCTGGACCAATTTGTTTTCTGCAATTCTGTTTACAGACGTTTCCGTTGCTCCTGAGTTTTTGTACTATGAATAGAGCTACTATAAACGTACTTGCACACGCTTCTCTTTCCCTTTTTGAGACATGCTTTTTATTTCTTTTAGATAAATACCTAGGAGAGAAATTGATGGTTCGTAAGGAAGGTATCCGTTTAGCTTTATGAAAAAATTGCCTAAGTTCTCCCAAGTGGCTGCCCATGATCCTTAGCGTTTGCACCTGTGGCATCTGCCACAGGAATCACAGTGGCTGTGAGACATGAGCTGTGATCACGGAGCCCAAGCCCTGGAGGGACCGGGACCTCCAGGCGTCCCCAGGAGGCTCTCTCACTTGCTCAGGGACGCTGGGGGAGCTGTGCTGGCTGGTGGGTCCCAAGGCAGGAGCCTGACCCAGGCCAGCCGTCACCCTCCCTGTCTCCATCTCCCGTTTGGAACACGGATGTGATGGCTGGATCTCCCCTGGGCGCAGCCCCAGGAAAAGGCAGACCCCACACACCACAGAAGAATGCGGGGGCAGCTGAGGCCTTCCGACCACCACGGCAGGGCCCTGTCCATCTCAGGTTGGCCAGGCTGTGGCCCACGGCTGTGTGACATGCAGCCTGTGTGCGGTGGAGCCTGTGCAGGACAGCATGGGAGAGGCTCCACTGTGGGTCTGAGCCCACAAGGATGTGGTTACCATGACAACAGTCCCAGCACGTCCACTGTGAGGGGAACAGGAGCTCGAGTTGTCCCCTGGCTCTTCCTGGCCCAGCCACTCGTAGAAATGGAGATGCCTGGGTTGGGGCTGTGCCGGGTCTGTGCCTGGTCCTTCTGTGAAGACGAAAGTGACACCAACCGGAACAGGGCAGAGATTCAGGTACGAATCCACTCTGCCCTGCAGCAGTGGCTAGACTGGTATGGAGAGAGGGCACTGAGCTCCGGCCGGGGGCTGCACACGGCTGCTCTGTTCTCCGCTGCCAGCGTGTGCCCTCTTCAGATGCGGGAGCGAGTCTGGGGATGCCACCCACCCCACTAACTGCAGGTTCTTGGCTTGCTTGTCGGTCAGCACAGGGCCTTAAGTCCCCTGGGGGACTTGGGTGCAGACAAACCATCACAGAGCACAGGGGCGCCTTGCTGGCCCTCCCTTCGCCACCCGCCTCCTGTCTGGCCTCAGGGCCTTTCAGGCAGCCTCTTCGGCTAACTCGCCCTCTCACGGAGAGCCACTCCGTGTCACCCAGACCTCAACCTCCACTTCACCTGCCACGGACGGACACACTCTCCTAAAGCACAACTTTCCACGTGGTGCCTTTGGCCATGGTGGACCATGGCTCACAGCAGCTGTGTAAAGTCCGATGCTAGATACGGGGGATGGACTATAACCACTTTCACTACCAGTGGCTGCTTGTCTTACTGTCAGTCTGTGCTGCCGGCCCAACAGATGCAGCCACCTTGCCCCCGCCACGTGACTCAGTGTCCTGATACAGCTGGCACAGGGTTGGCACACAGTAGCTGCACAGGGAAGACTAGGGTGAGGACTGCAGTCAAAGGCGCCAGCCGGGAAAGCACGTCACCAACATGCTGTGCCCCCTGGCTGATCAGTTTCTCTGTGCCTCAGTTTCCTCATGTGTAAAGGGAAGAATTGATGGTCCCCATCTCACTGTCGGGAGGGCCGGGGAGGTGGACGTTGAGCTTCAGAATGGCTTCTGGGGCACGTGGTGAGTACACTGCAAACTAGCCCGCGCCTCTGCGTTACCCCACCAGTACCAGCATCCTCGACACCACTCTCGCCATTGTCACTACCGTCACCACCACCGAGCACCACCACTGGCATCTCCATGGTCGACACCCCCTCCCTCCCCACGATGGTGACATCATCCCGCCCAACACCACCGCCCTCAGCCCCACTGATGCCCCTCGAGTGTCTGCCCTGGTGTCCTGAATGGGCTGTCAGGCCCAGGGCCGAGTGAAGGGACTCAGGTCCTCCTGGGCTGAGGAGAGTGGGGACCATGCCATTTCCCCACATGATCACAGCCCTGGAGTGGGGGGACAGGGGAGGCTGTGACACTCTTTGGGAGGATCAGCCCCATGTGCAGCACTTCTGGCTCTGCAGATGTGATGCTTGTTGCCATGGTGACTGTCCTAACAATAACCTCCCAGAACTGATATTCCCCACAACCGCCCCAGCTGCCACCTGGGAGGGAGAACCCTCCTTGCTTACGGAAAGGACAAGGTGGGAGGCAGAGATGACACAGGCTGGGGGTACAAGAGGCCCGGGCTGAGGGGGGAGGTCAGGTGAAGGAGTCTAGGCTTCTCAGCCCAGAGTCAAAGGCGACCCAGGGCTTCTGGGGACTGGGACCAGAGTCACAGCTGGGAACCTGTCACTGAGCGGGAGGACCCCTTTGGGACGAGGTGGGGACTGGGCAAAGCCCCTGAGCCGCTGCCCTACTCGGCAGCTTCGCATCCTGCCTCGAAGGTTTCAGCTCAGAGGAGGGGAGTAGACAAGGAAGGAGCCCTAAGTGACCCCAAGTGACTCTGACTTTCCCTGGTCCCGGGCGGGCTCCCTGCCCTCTGAGAGGTGACCTCACAGGACCACCCAGCCGTGTGCTCATCTACGGCAACAGGAGGCCATGTGAGTGTGCATGTGGCTGTATTGATTCCCTGTGTGTTATGTGCACATTTGTGTGTGCGGCAGTACACGTATGTTTATGTGTGTGTTTGTGGGTATATTCATGTGTGTGAAAAATAAAAGGCAAGGCAAGCTTTCCAGGCAGTAGGGTTTGAGTCCCGGCCACCTGTTGGCTGTGTGACCACGGGCAGGTCATCAGGCCTGTCTTTTTGTGCCCTTTAGTAAAACAGAGTTGATGATGACAGGATTGAGAAGTACACCAGGAAATCGGTGTAAAACGCATGCAGGCACTGCCAGCGTCAGCTGTCGCCGGGTCCCAGTACTGTCCCCTCCTGAACTCCTGCTGGGAGGTGTGACTTGCTCTCTTCCTGCCCGCCAGGGTGGCCCAGGGTTTCCGGTGAGTCTGTGCCAGCCGGCACTAAGGTGACAAGGGGCACCAGTGGGCTATCCCCTTGTGCCCACCTGCTGAGCTTAGGCAAGGCTGGGGTCCTTTGCCTGCTCAGCTGGGGGCTTCTGCCTGAGCCACACACTTGACTGTGACCAGGGGCACAAGGTCTTGCTGCTGCATGACAGTCTCGGGCCAAACACATCCTGTCAGAAGATCCAAGAAGCCTCATTTTCTCCTTCCTGAGGGATACTTGTGGTCTCAGGGGCTCCTGGGCTGAGCGGAAAGGCCCAGAACCTGTCCCTGGGCAGCAGCCACTGACCTGGTCCAGGGACCACTCCGGCCTCCCCGGGCACTTTCAAGAGAAGACTGAGAGGAGGGGTGTGGAGTGGATCCTCCTCTTCCAGGTCTAGCAGGGCGCAGGCATCTGGACCAGGCCTGGGGACCCGTGTGTCCCCTAACTGGCCAGTGTGGCAGTGAGCTCTCGGCTGCACAGCTCCTCTCAGGGCAAACTCTGTGTCCCCGGCTCCAGGCCTGTGGGTCTAGACTACAACTGTCCGTTCTGGGGACTCCAGGACCCCAGACACCAATCCTAGGTGAAGACAGGAAGGGACAGGGACCACACGAGGGAGCCAGCCCTGGGAGGATTCTGGGTCGGCGGCGGGAGGCTGGGCAAGGGACACAGCGATGGAGCCGAAGGGTTATGAGGCGCCAGTCTCGGGGAGGGCGGCACAGGAACGCCCGCCCCCGCCCGCGGGCTGTGATTCTCCCTGCGGTCCTGGCGAAGTGGGAGGAGGCTCCTCCGCACGGTCCTCTGGCCCGGTGCGGGGCGCAGGCGCGGGGGCGGGCGCTGGCGGGCCGTGGGTGGGCGCGGGGGCCGGCGAGCGGGCGCAGTGCGGTGCGGGCGCGGGTGTGCGCGCGGGGTGCGGGCGCAGTGCGCGTGCCGGGCGCGGGTGCGGGGCGGGGCCGGCGGCGCCCGCGCTCCCCGCGCGTAGGTGTGCGGCGCGCTCCTGGCGGGGACCGAGCGCGCAGATCTCGCGTGCGCTCGCCGCCCAGCCCGGCCCCCGCCCGTGTAGCCACCGTGCCCGCGAGCGGGAGCCGTGTCGCCGCCGCCGCCCGAGCGCCGCCGAGCGCACGCAGAGCCCGCCGCCGCCATGGCCACCACGGTGACCTGCACCCGCTTCACCGACGAGTACCAGCTCTACGAGGACATTGGCAAGTAAGAGCCACGCGCGGACAGGGCGCAGACCCGGCCCCCGCTCCCACCCGGCCTGGGTCCCCGCGCGCGGCCCTGCCGGGACTGGGGCCGCAGCAGGTGTCGCCGGCGCCGGCAGACGTGACGCATTTGCGGCGGGAGGGTCGCGGCGCGGGGGCGGGGAGGGGGCACCCAGGGCGCGCGCGGTTCCCACTCCCAGGCTGCGGCAGGGGCCGCTCCTGCCAGGATCCCCTGATTCTTCTGGAAGCAGGAATTGAAGGGGGTGGGGGACGGGATGGAGATCCCGGGGCACCAGGGCGGGGAGCAGGGCGCGGCGGGGACCCGCGCGGCTCTGGGTTTCAGGACTGAAGAGGCAGGTGGGGGGTGCAATGGGGGCGGGGGCGGCCAAGGGGCTGGAAGGCGGCGCAGGTGGCCGTGGGAAACAGGTGCCTGGCGCGGCGCGCGTCCGAGGGTCCCCGCGTGCCCTCGCGTGCCCTCACTGGGTCGTCTATTCTGGGCAGGTGACCGCCTGGCCTCCCTCGGTGGCCTCGGACAGAGGCACGCTCCTCGCCTCTCCTGCGAGGCCCCCCCTAGCTCCCGTCCCTCCCGCGCGGCGGGGGCGCTGGCGCGATTTCCTCTTACACATCCACCAGCAAATCCATTTCTTTTTTTTCCCCCCCTTACTAAAAAAGCGCCTGGTGCACCCTTGTGGTGGCGAGGGACGCTGATCACTGAACCCCGAGCGTGGCTGGCTGAGGGCTGCGGGTGTCTTTCCCTTTTTCTGCACGTGCGGAGGATTCGGGTCAGGACCTGCGTGGATAAAATTGGAATTGGGGGTCGCATGTGGGGCCAGGGGCACCTGGAGAGCGGGGGTGGGGTGGGGTGGGGTGGTGGTGGTGCGGGGAGCCTTGACCCAGTCTAGACTGGCTCCTCCCGGTGGGCCTCGGGGACATGGGCCTGGGAAACCTTACCAGATCTGCCTGGGGCTGGTTTGAGGCCTGTGGGAAAGAGGGGAAGGGTCTGGGAGTCCTCAACAGAGAACTGGGTCCGGGCCTGACTGCAGCTGAGATTGTCCAGTGTGTGGGGGCAGGTGGCTGTAGTCTCTACCTCAGGCCCTCTGAGGAGGCCACAGGGGCTCTCTCCTTGGGAAACTTCTAGGCCTCTTCTCTGTGTGTACCAGGGCACAGTCCCTGACTGGCTATCCAGCTGCCCTCTCAGAAGCCCCTCTCTGGAGGACCCAGCACCAGCTGCTGCCACCCACATGGGAGAGGATGCTGAGAGGGTGACACTGGGTAGGGACAGGTGAGAGGCTGGCAGCTCCTCCCCAGGCAGCAGAAACGCGTGGGGAGGCCATGCTGTGTCTGGAGAGAAGTGAGGCCTGGCATCCAGGGCCACTGTGAGGGGGACAGGAAGGAGGAGTCCTAGCTAGGACAGCGGCCAGCTAGGTCTCCCCAGACCTTATGGAACCTGATAGGTCCCTTGACTGAGGGGATAGGGCGAGGGATGGGATGACACCCTAATGCGGTCCCCAGGTCCAGGCCATGAAGTCGAGTTGTTGACAGCCCCGCCTGGGGCACAGTTGGGGCTGTTGCCTAGTCCCAGGTGGACTTGTCCAAGTTTATTTAAAGCCGCAGCCCCTGGCTCCAGGTCAGGATGAGCTCTCTGCTTGCCCGGAGGGCCAGGTCACAGGGCCACAGCTGCTGGCTGGTCTCCTCCCCTGCCCTGCCCTCCTAATCTTCCCCTGGGGCCGTCCGTGGCAGCGGTGGCCAGGCAGCGAGTATCCTTCCTTGCCCCACCCTGCGGCGCCTTCAGGACCACCTAGGAGCAAAGTGGGGGGACCCCCATCCAGTGTGGACCAGTCGGTAGTGTGGTTTAAGCTGCCTTCATTGGTTAGATTTTAAAAACCTAGCTATTCTGAGAATAATAAAACAAACATTACCATCTTCTACCCAGAGTTGAAAAACTGCTCATCATTTTGGCTTTAAGTCTTGTTTTTAAATTATAAGAAGTAAAGCATTATACATAGATACCAAGTAACCCCATTTCCTGCAACTAGGCTTCTGTCCCCTTCCTTCCCACCCGTCTTTGGGACCTTAATAGACCGATCTAGGTGGCTACACCAGTGTGAGAATTGTTTCATGTGTTCTTTGAAGTTTCCGTGAAAATCCAGACCTAGTTTCTCACTCAGCCTTGGCTCGCTGACCCTGCGTGCATGGTGACCGCAGGCTCAGGGTGGCAGCCCATAGTGGAACCAACTCACCCCTTGCACTCTGGGTGGATGTGTGGGCCTCCTGTTCTCCACCCTCACTCACATGTGGCTTTCCCATGCCTGGGTCAGCTGGTGCAAGATGAGTGCCTTTGGTGTTTATCCCTGGCAGGGGGAACTATAGGGGTCTGCCCAGCTGGGAGACCTCTGGCCGTGTAGGAGTCCCCAACTTGGCCCAGTGCAACCTGTATGTATAGTGGGCAGGAAGCCATTTCACATTGTGGATTCACGCTTCTCTTTTGTGGAGTTGACAAGCTCCTCAGAGGAAGGCAGCTCCCTCGAGGTTTCTGATGTAATCCCAGGGTTCAGGGACCCTTCCTGATTGGAGCGTCGGGGTGAAGACCCGGGCCATGGCCCCTGTGGTCTCAGCATCTCACAGGTGTTGACTGATGCATAGTTGGTTCTGTTGGATGCAAGTTGTCCAGTAGGGACCCTAAACGCTGTTTTACAAATAAGCACCTGAAGCCCATCTGGGGGAGGCTGGCAACTTGCCCACAGCCAGGATGTGGGGAAGAACTCAGACCATTGCCCAGTGGGTCTCCTCCCAGGTCTCGGATGAGCCCAGATGTGACCTTGATATGTCCTTGACTCCGTCTAGCTCCCTGAGCAGGTTGGTAGAGACTATGCCGTGTCCTGGTGTGTGTGGCCCTTGGTGTGCTGGGGCCACGGCCGTCTGCTCTTGGTGCTCTCGGCAACAGGCCTGCTCTGAACTGCTGTGGCCTGCGAGGTAGTTAATAGATAAACTTAGAAAATCAGAGCAGATCAATTTTTGAGTCTCCCTAGCTCTGAAGCCCGTTGCCAGGAAGAGGGGAATCCGTGG
Organism: Petromus typicus; assembly: GCA_004026965.1. Classification (NCBI taxonomy): domain Eukaryota; kingdom Metazoa; phylum Chordata; class Mammalia; order Rodentia; family Petromuridae; genus Petromus; species Petromus typicus. The sequence goes on along the minus strand of PVIR01025407.1, from coordinate 1,179 downwards.
AGGAGGACTCTGGTGTTTGCAGTCTCGTTTGTTTTCTCCCCGCCGCCCTGAGCACACCTGGCCTTCCTGCCGCAGGGCCTTTGCCAGTGCTGTCCCCACCCCCAGCCCTCTCCCTGCCCAGCCCCATCCCTTGTGCTGGGCCTGAGCCACTCGCCGCCAGAGGCAGGTGTTGAGTGGACCCCACACCTGGGGTGAGTGGATCCCAAGCTTTTGCTACGGTCTGGCCCAAGGAGGCTGAGTCTTCCTGGTCTTGATTCCTTAATGTAGGGTAGGTGAAAAAGAAGTCGCACGTGCCCAGGTTGCTAGCAAGATGCGCATTAAGGTGCCGCTAGTTTAGTTACTATTTAATGGTATTTTTATACCATAACCTACTTTGCTGCGAGCTAAGAATACATCTGCATGCTTGTACCGGACTCTTTCTTTTCTGGTTACAGTTGCTGGCAAGCACTTAAGTGGTGCTTATTATGTGAGCCCAGTCAGTCTGTTAGGTACCGAGGTCACCCCTTTGACAAGAGAGGTGACTGTGGCTGGAGGAGCCTCGGCCGCCTTGGCAAAGGTCACCTAGGGTCAGAGTGTAACTCCAGGTGCTTTGACCCTAGTCTGCTCCTTGGCAAGACCAGAAACCTCTTCCATTCGGTGTCTAACGACGCCGTTGCTCTGTCGGCTGCCTTGTGGCCAGCTTGTGGTCTGCGCTGCCCTCAGGCTCCTGGGCCGGCTCCCTCCGCTCAGAGCACTGCCTCTGGCGCCACAGAAACACAGCCTTATCCTCACCGTCTCTCCATGACAACCGATGCTCTGACCCCATTTGAAACCAACAAGGCTTAAAATTTTATTCAGTTAAACAAATTACTAGGACAATATAGTCTTATCATTAAAAAATCAAGTAATAGAGAAGTTTGTGCGGAAAAATATGACCTTTTACACTCATGTTCCTCACCTCCTAGTGGAATCTGAACTGTTTATTTTAGTGTCAGTATCAGGATATGTGTGTGATTATATATGTAAATACACATGCAGATATTTATTGTGTTTGTGTGTGTGTGTTGTTTTGTCTTGAGATAGGGTCTTACTGCATAGTTCAGAATGATGTTGAACTCAGCAATCCTCCTGCCTCAGTCTTCCAAGTGCTAGGATTATAAATGTGGGCTTATCACACTTATCACTTAGCAGGATGTATAT
>PVIR01025406.1:0-24889 GCA_004026965.1 Petromus typicus | reverse complement strand
GAATATAGTAAATACCTAGGATCAATCTAACCAAAGAGGTCAAAGACATTTACAATGAAAATTTCAAAAGATTGAAGTTAAAAATTGAGAAAGGCACCAGAAGATGAAAAAAGCTCCATGTTGACAAGATAATACTGTCAAAATGGCAATATTACAAAACTCAATCTACAGATTCAACTCAATCCCCACCAGAACACTATGACAATTTTCATGAAAAAAACATTTTTAGAAAAAAATCTAAAATTTATACAGAGACACAATGTAGAAATACTTCTACATTGCTTGAGGAAATATAAATTAGTATAACTTCTCTGAAAATCTTATGAATATTCCTCAAAAAACTAAAAATAGAGCCACCATCTCTCTGACCCAGTACATAGTATATATATCCACTTCTTGTAATATACCCCGAGCAATTAAAATCAGTGTTTTATAAGGATACCTGCATACTCATGTTTATTGTAGCACAATTCAGAATAGCTAAGATAAGGAACTACCCTCTTTACTCATCCAAAGACAAACGGATATGGAAAAATTAAATATATATACATACATATATCTACATATATACACACATAGCCAAAGGGAGAATAAAATTCCATCATTTGAAAGAAAATGGATGGACTGGAAGGATATCATGCTGAGTGAAATAATCCAAACTCAGAGAGACAAATATTGGGTTGGATATTTTCCATAATATGTGGAATCTAAAAAACACGATGAAAAAGTAGAAGAAAAACTAATTTTAGACAAAATAAAAGGAGGGGGTAATAGGAGGAAGGAAAGAGCATGTACAGGCAGGTAATTGGGAAAGGAAGATATAAACAAATGGGAAACTAATGTGAAGGGCAGGGCAAGGGGGCACAGTGGGAGAGAAAATGACCAAAATATATTATGTGCATATATGAATTTATAAAAATGAAACCCAATAATCTCTGTGACCCAAAATGGAAAAAAGTAGGCAGAGCTCTAAAAATCACAATGAGCACTCTTCCTATCCTGGACTACCAGTGGCTTTCCATCTTTCCGAGAGTAAAATCCAGGTTCTCCAGATGTCCTATAATGACTACATGATCTGGCATCCATTGTCCCCCTAACCACATTTCCCAACTTTCCTCTCCCACACTCTTCCTCAGCCACACCTGTGTACTTGCTGATACTGAGACATACCAAGCGTGCTTCAGTTTAGTGCCTTTTGAACTTGCTCTCTTGTCTGCCTGGAACTCTTGCCCAAGATATCTCCATGACTTTCAGGTCTTGGTTTAATATAACCTTATCACTGAGCTTTCTAAAGCACCCCATTAAAAAAATAACTTCCCCTCCTCCAAGCATTCTTTATTCTTTTCTATTTTTAAATTATTCTTAATTTTATCTAATCTACTTTAGTTTAGACACCTACTTATTGGAGATGCTGGTCAAACTATATAGGACTTCCATTATTGTAAGACATTTTTGCTCATATATCTCATGATTACCTATATGGAATGAAAATAATGTCTTGTCCATATCAATAAAACTATTCATCTGTCAGTATAATTAACAAAATATGCATTCATGTAAAATCATTGAATTTTTATAAATATTGTCTTATGAATCAGAAATAAAGATAGTACTTTTTAATATTTAGATGTCTCTCTACTATACTGATTACTCTAAGTTTATTGGCAGTAATTTCCTGCTCTTCGAATTTGAAGTATTTGTGGGTCTTTTAAAAAATTATTTTAGTTTATTTTTTGTGGGCAGTTGGAGTGCTGGGGCAACCTCGGAGCTTCACATGTGCAGGAAACACTCTACCATTGAACTAGACAATATTCTACCACTATTATACCATCTATTACTTTAAGTACTAAATAGTTACCTTGGAAAATATTAAAAATCAAAGAAAATATGAAAAATAAAAACCACTTTTCCTATTGAGTGAAACCAGTTAGCATTTTATAATTCTTGATGTTGTCTATCCAGAAGATTTATTTTTTCACACATTTATTATTATTCTGATTCCCACATATTTTGTGTAAAATATTATGGATGAAAGTTGCATTTTTAAGTACTTGTAAGTAACCATATTAATTTTGAGGGACTTCAGGATGGGTTGGGAAACTGAGCTAACCATTCTTTTAAAGGCAATGTGGATTGACTGAGCAGTTGTTTCCTGCAAGGCTTTTCTAGGACAGTCAAAGACACAAATGATTACACCGACACTTGTCCTGTAGGGTCTTATGAAATGGAATGTGGTTTGCTCTTAATAGTGACTATTACATGAATTTCATGCATCTGGGAGTTCGAGTCCAAGGGCCGACCTTCCCCCTTTCCTTACACACCCCCACCAGAGTGTGGCTCTCCTAGGTGGAGCCTGCCTCTGAGGGGAATTAGGAGGAGAAGCTCTTGCTGTCATAATGGAATTACTACTTTAATTACAAGCTGTACTGAGTGAGCTGGATGTTGTTCCAGCGATTTTGTCTGTGTCATTTCTTCTGAAAGTTCGTAATCAATTTAGTTATTCCTTAGAATATTAATAGTCTCCTTCTCTGTTCTAATTAAGTTACTAGTACCTAAGGAAAATAGCCATTCAGAGCTATGGAAATGTAATTGCTCCACCAACTGGTCAGCTATAATATTTTACTTCAGTGATAAAAATGAAAACAATATTGTTTACCTATAGGAAAATGTATTTTTAAATGTAAACATAAAAATGGAAGTTGATTTTAAAATGTCACTTTTGAAAACTCACAAAGGTGAAATCAGTTGCTTTATTTTGCCTCATCCTTATGGATTTTGTTAAGGTTTGTTTTTTCTTCCAAATTGTATCCTAAATTCTCATGTGTTTATTAAACTGATATTCTTGTTCCTTGGAGAGCTAGTAAGTGAGATGGATTTAATGCAATACCTTTCCAAATGGGTACTTAATATTAAAAGAGAATGCTTAACTAACCCCAACCCATAGCAAGTAAATGAATTTTAATCTAAAAAAAAAAAAAAAAATCACAGGGCCAGGGATACAGCTCAGTGGTTCCGGCAGCTGTCTTGCAAGCGCAAGGACTGGGGTTTGATCCCCAGTAACCACATAACAATACTGGGTGTGGAGACCCACACCCAGCAGCAACCAGTACCACATACCACAGTGCCGGGCGTGGTGGCTCATGCCTGTAATCCCAGCACTCAGGAGGCAGAGGCAGGAGGATTGCTGTGATGTGAGTTGGAGGCTGAGCTCAGGGCCAGCCTGAACCACAAAGCGAGACCCTGTCTCAAAAAACCTTAAAAAAAAAAAAAAGAAAATCACATAACTACATGTATCTATAGTCCCCAAAGATATTGCTCATGGATAACATCTTTGGCTCAAAATTTAAAAGGAAGAATATTTCTGTTACTTGTCTGATTGATTTCTTTTTCCCCAACCATCAAGTTATTAACCCCGATACGATGGAAAAGAAGTAGCCTATGAAGTTTCTGCTTCTCTGGAATCTTCCTCACATTAGCAACTCTCCAGACTGTCTTCCCTGTAATTGACAAGCTGCTCAAAGATGGCTGCATGGGAGGCAAGAACCAGGGAGTTCAACCTCTCCTTGGTCGTTGGCCTCCTCTTTAATTTTGAAAGCAAATTTTTCACCTTACTGGGCCTGCGTTTCCTTATCCATAATTCGAGATCTTATTCAAGATCGTCTTTTTTCTAGTATTAAACAATCCAAGACTTTAAATTGTTCATGTGCTGCAAGGCAATGACTTATGACAAAGTATTCAATCCTTCATGAAACATGATTACTTTGGAGTTGTGTTTCTAGCCTGGATTTTAAAAGAATTTACCTCAAATATGAGAGTAACAGGAGAAGCCAGTTTGTTGTGGGGGTGGGACATTGACACTTGCGTTCACACATAGCACCCTTCTCTCCTAACTCCCATGGCGTTAACAGTAGACTACAATGTCGCTGTCGGAAGTCTTCTGAATGCACGTCTCTTAAGTATTCAAAGTCTCGCAACTAAAGAGACTGTGGAAAGTTTCCCCTCTCTGTGCTTCTAGAAAGTGTGGGGATTAAACCATCCTGCAAAGATTTGGGTCATGGAATGATAATTTCTTCATTTAGTCATTCATGATACATGTTTTGAGCCTTTACTGAGCGTTGGTATCTTTACAAGGAACAATATTGTCAATGAAGGAGGGAAATAAATACGGAAGAAGAGAATTCCCTGGGATATAATAACTGGGATAGGACAGATTATTCTAGCATTTATCCATTAAAAATCTTCTAAATATATTAGCTTTAAATACTGAAAATTCAAAGAAAAATTTATTGAGGCTTATAAGTTATTAGTTGTCAGACAGTATGGAGGTAAATGGGAGTTAGTGGTACTATTCTAAGGTTTCTAGGATGGCATAATATTTATCTGGAAAATAAAAGGTGCTAAGCTGTCCCTTCAACTTCATAAAATGCTGTTTCTGAAGAGTCAGTTTGGAAGCAGGAAAGAAAAAGAATAAACCTGGATAAACCAAAAGTCAGAATAAATAGAAGTACCAATTACTCAGGCAAATAGATCCAAAAACATTTTGTTTTATAACAATGAAGTGTCTTAGATAGCAGGAGAAAATTCATGAAGGTTTTAGGCTCCTGTTTTCCTATTCTTTTGTTACCCAACTTATTACCCATAGAACACGAGTTCTGCCTATTCCACCCACACTATCTCACACTCATGTTTTCAAGGTGCTGGCCATGACTCAACACATACCTATCTAGCTTTCCAGCCTCCCCACACAATACACTAGGAACTGTGCTTGTGCTTCTAGGCAGGGCTATATTTTCCCCCAATCTCTGTCCCTCAAAGCAGTCACAGCTGTAGATTTTATATGTATTATGATAATGTTAAAGATATACAGTAAAAAAAATCTCCTTGGATTGCAAGTAATTTGTCCTGTGAGTGTTCCACAAAACAAGCAAACATTTCTAATAAATATTAACTTGATAAACAAGTGATGTCTTGCAGTACAACTAGTATATGACACAGAACGTTACTTGATCACAACTGAACCAATGGTTCTCCTTTCTCTCTCTCTCTCTCTCTCTCTCTGTCTAGCTGTCTCTCTCTCTCTCTGTCTAGCTGTCTCTCTCTCTCTCTCTCTCTCTCTCTCTCCTCTGTCTTTCTCCTCCCCTCTCCTCCTGTCTATCTCTGTCTCTTTGTCTCTGTCTCATTCTCTTTCTCTCTGGATCCAACAGCAAGTGGTTATGGAGATCTCATCTGCAAAGGTAGAAGAGAAAAAGGCAAAGGAATCCCTCACTTCAAATAAGATTAAGGAGATATGTAAAATGTGGGAAGCAGTGCAAAATTTTGTAGAAAAGCACCACCAAAAAAGGGTTGTAGCTGTGCAAGCAATGCATCTATTTAAAAATGCAGGGCTGGGGATTTAGCTCAGTGGTTCCAGCGCCTGTCGCGCAAGCGCAGAGGCCTGGGTTCGATTCCCCAGTAACCACATACAATACTGGGTGTGGAGACTCACCCCAGCAGCACATACCTCATTGCCGGGCATGGTGGCTCACACTTGTAATCCCAGCACTCGGGAGGCAGAGACAGGAGGATTGCTGTGATATTAGTTTGAGGCTGAGCTCAGGGCCAGCCTGAACTACAAAGCAAGACCCTGTCTCAAAAAATAAATAAATTAAAAAATTTAAATAAAAATGCAATGTCACATTCCACAAAATCCTCAAAAGGAGGCAAAAGCAAGACTCATTCAATAGGTTCCTTGTTACAGCTGTACAGAAAGAAAAAGATTAGGCAATAGATAGTGATTCTATTAGTGATAGTGAAAGTTGTTTTACACAATGATACTCTTCTCGCTTCCCTCACACCAGTCTTAAAACTTTTTCAAAGGTAAATGCAGTTTAATTTATTTGTTTTTCTTTATATTTTGTATTTTATTAATTATCTTTGGTATATTTCGCTACTGTTATCATTTTATGTGACTATTTTGGGGGCTGTCGAATGACTCATCCTAGCTTCTATTATTTCTTATGGGCAAATCTGCTTCAGTATAGAAGTACTTTAGATTACAGATTAATTTCTGGAACATTATTCTTTCAAACCAAGGCTTTACTATATTTTAAATTCTTCTTTTGAAATTTTGAAAACAAATTTATATTATCAAGAACTTCAGGGTAAGTTTACACCTGACCCATTTTTCAAATCCATTTCCACTCACTGAGGATGGTCTGTATGAATTTCTTATGTCAAAAATCAAATCTATCATTAAAAAGAAAGTGATATATGCTTTAAGTACAATTCCAAGAAAAAGCATCCAAAAGTTTGCCTCGAAAGGTAACACCTAAGTTTACCAGGTTGATTTATTTGGATACATTTATTTTAGAAGTTGAAGCAAGCCACAATATTCAATTTTGTGGCACAATGTCTCATTTCTCCCAGGAGAGACAGAAATCATATCATAACCTCCTAAGGTTTCTTGTCACCTAAGAATTTCTTACACTAAGGTTTGACCACAAGTGAAGATAACACTTTATTTCTAATCAAGTCAGGTCTTCCAGGGTGTTTAAGAACTTGACCTTTGAGTTTTTGTACTGTGGATAAAACATTTATCCAGCATTTACTCTGCTAGATACTCTGAGAGAAAAAACTAATGCTGCTGAAGATGTTGGGGAAGATGAAGACTTCTACATTACTTATGGGAATATAAATTAATCACAGCCCGTGCAAATCAGTATGGAGATTCCCCAAATACTAAAAATAGAAATTCCACCTAACTTCTCCTGAGCATATTCTTTTTTTTTTTTTATAATCTTTATTGGTACATTAAATATACACATCATGATTGCACTCCATAATGGGGATTTGTACCAGTATAAGACACAACTTAATTCTCATTTTTTCCTGAGCATATTCTTTAAAAAACTAACAGTATTATACTGATGAATGCATCCCCATGTTTTTAGGGCTCAATTCACAAATGCTAAACTCTGTAAACAGCCCAGACGACCATCAACAGATGAACGGATGAAGAAAATGTGACATACATATGCACAAGGGAATATTATTCAGTCACAAAGAATGAAGTGGCGTCAGCTGAAACTTCAGATCATAACTGAGATAAGTCAAACAAGGAAAATTAAATATCATGTAGTTTCGCTTATATGCTTTCTCTGAAACATAAATAAATACATGAGTAAAAGAGGAGAAAAAATAGGAAATAAGACAAACTTTTTCAGTGTAGAAGGGAATTGAGGGAACAGGATAAGGGGAATAAAGGTATAAAAAATGATCAAGATTTCTTACATCTACACACCAATTCCCCAGAACAAGCACAACTATTATGTATTGCAAGTATCCACTTGTAAAGATAAGAGCATATGTATGAGAAATAAAAACATAGTGCCTCTATATTCACTTTATTTATATATTTATTTGTAAAAACAGTTTACCATAGCTCCTTTTAAAATAACAAATGTCACAGTCTATATTTAAGGCACTATCTACCACATGAAGTTATGAGAGACATACAGATAATAAATTGGTGACTGTAGTGAAGTACATTAACATACCAACCATCTCTCCCTTTAACCTATTTTGTGTATGTGTCAGTCTACTTATTTGGCAAACCTCTTAATTACAATCCATAGTCCTCATATGCAAATTAAATTTTTGGACCTTCATATTTACTAAATTGTATCTATTCACATACATCTGTCCTTTGTAGACTTTGACCTGCATTTCCACACTTCAGTCCTCTCTCCCAGCCCTGGTGATTCCAATGATTTTTTTAAAAACTTTGTTCTTTATTTATTTGTTGACATCTTTTTGTTTGTTTGTAGATACTGGGGATCGAACTCAGGACCTCATACTTGCTATGCAGTTGCTGTGCCGGGAGCTACATCCCCAGCCCGACTGCACCGGTTTATTTCCTATCTCTGTATATTGGACATTATACAAATAGTCTAGGTCATTTGAGAGACTATACTGTTGCTTCCTTCAGATGAGGGGAAAGTAAAATAGTCCATACCCCTGAGCACATTCCCCCCTCCGTTGCCCATCCGTCTCTGTCACCATGAGCCTTTCATTTGCTTCCTTTAGGGTAGACCACATAAGCCAAGGAAAACTGTCTTTCAAGTGAGTTATGTGATGGTCCTAGGAAAGGGACACATTAATGATGAGAAAGTTCCTCTAGCTGAAGTGAAATGAGAAAGACACATGTGTGTGTAAGTGTGTGCATCAGCATGGATTGGGAACAGTGAAACAAAAGTGAAGGAGGGAAAGTAGGCAAGGAAAGAAAGCACAAAGAAAAAGATGAATACTGAGAAAATATTGGACAGAGATTGCCTCACAATCTCTACAAAGCCATCTTCTAGTAGCTAATTTTCAGCCCCTAAGGGCTGAGGATGTCTCGGCTCTGAACCCTAAGACATCCTGCCATAACCTTTGTGTTTGCCCGATTCGTGCAAGACAATCTCACCAAAGGCCAGGAGCTCTGACCCTCCTGCTGCTCTCAGGAGAAGGGTGAATGGATGATTATGGCAGAATCTGAAAGATTTCCTGGGGAAATGTGTGTTTTATTGAGTTTGGAGGTAGGTAATTATAGTAATTCATGAGTGGAAAGGAAAAATGGAAGGAAATGGAGAAAAAAATAGTTAAAACTCAGCAAGAGCAGTTTCACTTACTGGAGCAAATGTTTCATTAGGCAGCAGTGAAAAGGTAGGCAGAGAAATAAAGAAAAAGTGGTATCTCAATAAATCTAGAGCACACTTCTGAAGTTGTGGAGGATTATGCAACTCATTGAAGAAAAATAAACATGCCATTTGCTTCGTTGTTATGGAGGCCAGCTGGAAAACCAGCTCTTGGGTAAAGTTAATATCAGAGCTGAGATCTAGGGAGGAGCATGGGAGATGGCCACGCCACGGAAATGAGGTTCCACTTCTAGTTGCTGAATGTGATTGGTACAGGACAAGTTTTATTTAAGCCAGACTTGAAAACTACTTGTGAACACTGATTTCTGTCACATTAGTACATCAAGTTTCCAGGTATGAGTTTGCATTTTCCCCTCTGCTAATCAGATTGTCCCCAGATTCATCAACAAAAGGATTTGATCTAACTTGGATCTGACATTAATCAATATGTTTTCATCTGTTGTTTATGAGCAATGAATTGAGGGTTTTTTCCATAGTCAACATGTCTTTGGAACTTGACTATTTTTTGATCAAGATTTTCAAGCTATCATCTTAACAAAATCTTTTAGGTCTTTCCATATTTTACTATGCTGAAGCTTAATGAAGTGGTTACTCAAAATATGACTACATAAATGATTACTTGAAATAAACCAAAGTGACTGAAAATGTTTTGAGTTACCTAAAGACTGGATTTTGCTGGGCTAGAGATTTAGTTCATTGGTTCCAGTGCCTGCCTTGAAAGCACAAGGTCCTGAATTCAATCCCTGGTATGTGTGCATGTATGCATGTATGTATGTATATATGTATATAAAAGACTGGTTTATGTTAATGCAAGAATTTTAATTCTGGCTGTGTTACCTAATGGTTCAGATCCAGCTAACTTCAAACTGAATTTGAATCCTGGCTATACCATTTAGTGGTCATGTGACCTTATTTAACCTACCCCTCAATTTTTGCCTCACTTAAACAGGGAATTCTCGTAGGGTAGAAGTTCTTAACAATTTGTCCCAGATCAACACCATCATATTTATGTTCTGGGAACTTGTTAGACTTGCATATCCTCAAGCCCACACCAAATGTATTGACCATCAATCTGTGTTTTAATATCTGTCCAGGTAAATCTGATGCTTCTTAATGTGAGAACTGATGGCACAGGGCAAGCATTCTAAGCATTGTAATAAATCAAGGTAATAACACAGACAGTGTTCGTTGCAAGCCTGGCATAAATAAATGCTCCATAATTGCAGGGATGGTGACAAAAGTGATAGTTGTGATGACCACCCTAACAGCATTTAACAGATGATGTCATGACACTCAGCCACTAAATGGAACACCTTGTGTTCAGAAAAGTGAAAACTTACCTAATGATTTCACAAATATTTTTTTCCTAAAAGTGTTCAACTATGGCGGCACAATTCCCACTTGAGACACAATCAAACCAACTTGTCAATGACTTAACATAGATCCTTTGACTTATGTTTGTTTTCCAAAATTACTCAAACACGGAGACATAATTCTCATTTGAGGCAGTCATGGTAACCTGTCAATGGTTTAGCATAGATCCTTTGACCTTGTTATATCCTAGAAATCAAGATAAAAATAAATCAGCTACTATAACTTTTATTCATAAATAAAAGTTGCAGGCTCCCATTCTATAGGCAACTTCTAACATTTATTGTGAATGTGAAATGCATATTATTGCATGGACTTGGAGAAACCATGATTTTTGTGTTTACAAGATGATGAGTAAAAGCTTATCCCCTCTTTCGTCCAACAAAATTTCCATTGGATCCTTAGGCCCAGTATTCCTGCACTAGGGTTGGGAGATGACCCATTAAATAATCTAAGAATGAGACTTTATGTGATTTCTAGATGAGAGACCCATACAACAAAGTGTAGGCAAAGTAATAAAATATAGCTTCCCTGGCTTTTCTGACAATTTATTCAAAAAATAATTTTGAGGTGCTGCAGCTTCTAGCCATCAATACAGCCCATCATGGGAATGACAATTAAGGGAGAAAGATCTTAACCAGACTGTCATATAACTAATTTTTTTTAAAAAATTGTGATTATTATAAATATCACAAAAAATAGATGTACAGTGTGATATGAATGTGAAGGGGGGGATGAGGCCCAATTCTTGTGTTGAAGAAAGCTTCTCTGAGGAACGATGTTGAACTTGATACTTAGGAAAGAAAGAGTTTTCAGAGGTTTCCCAATTGTGGCTTCTTGGTTTTGTGCTCATCTTCAATACAAGCAGACACGACTTGCTTCTAAGCAATAGCATATACATAGTAAAGGTGAGAACTCACTCCCATGATCAGATCACAAGATACACTGGCCCAAAAGGTTGGCCAAGGAAATGTAGAAAAGCAAATGAATTTGAGAAAAATCTTCAAGGTAAAATTGATAGAACTACGTGATGGTTTAAAGATGATGACATTCAAGAGGATAAATCAAAGATAATCTCCTTTGTTTTTGTCATTATTCTTGGGAATAGAATATCAAAGGTGGTCAGATTTGAGGCAAGTGGTAAAAGATCATCAGTTTTATTTACCAGGTAGGTGTGAGGTGTTTCTAGGACATCCAAGGATGTCCAATGTCATAAACAGCAGTTTAGAGCTCAGAGAAGTGCTCTGGTCCAAAGATGAATAGTCTGAAACATTGTTAGAAACAGAAGCATGGAATTTTTTGTCCAAGGAGAAGATGAAAGAAGAAGAAAGAAATTTTGTAGGTCTGATCCACTTAGGCTGATACAGAAAAGAGAGCCCTGGAGAGGAGATAGAAGACACCAGGTACTTTCAGAGAAAGAGTAAAGCTGCAGGCAGTAGTGACACTTGCCTAGTTAGCACTCCAAGTATTTCTCTTGGGTGGTAGAGCTATCTGCACCACAAACATTACTGGGACATTACTCTCCCTTGATTAACCTAGAAGCACTTGAAGTTGCTCCTTATATTTTTGTTCTAACCCACCTAAATCTCGTAGTGTACAGAGCACATAGTAGGCATTGGCCAAATATTTCTTGAAACAAATCATTTCCTCGATGTTTAAGAAAGGGTGGAATGAATACATGTGGAGACCCAACTCCTTCAAGCACATAAACAAATGAGCAGAGCACTGGATACTGTTTCATTAGAAAGAAGGTAAATATACAGCTATGTGACTAAACTAGTTCAAAGGCCATTTCAGTAGTTTCTGTTGCTGAAATATGTTTAATCAAGTGTTTGATCTCTCAGAGATTTGGCAGACTGATAACAAAACAGGATTTTTTTTTTACTCCACTTTGTAATGAGAAGTTAATTATTGTTCATACCTTTGCTGTTCCTTCTCTCAAATCACTGAAAAAGTGAATGCTCAGTGAAAAGCATATTGAGGAAAGTTATTTATTCAAAATTTCATAATAAATTTATTACATTCACAGTCAGATTTTAACCAAAACCCACTAGCAGTGTACTGGGCTAGAAGCCCTTTAGGGATGAGTATAAATACCCCTGGTGCCTCATCAGGTGCTAGCAAATAATATATACCAAACAAACCAGTCAAATCCAGACCTCTCAGAAAATGATGCTAGGGAACAATGCCCCACCTCCCTCAACTACAGCATCACCCTTCAGAGCTATAAACCTCAAAGAACATACCTGTATATGTCTCCTAAAGGCAAAGTAACAGCAACAACAAACTATTGTGTTGGGCTTAACTCAACACAAATGTATCTTCTCACATTTCTAGAGGGCAGAAGTCCAAAATCAGAGTATGAGCAGGGTCATGACCCTCTGACATTTCTAAGAGAAAACTTGACTCCCCCCTTCGCTCCACTCAGGCTCTTGTGGCTGACAGTGTTCTATGGTTTGTAGTAGCGTAAGTTCAACTTTTCTTTCCTTCCTTCACCCCTCTCTTCACATGATGTTCTTCTCTGCATTTCTATCATGCACTTTTTTTTCCTAAGGATGCTTGCCAGTGATTCAGGGTCTACATAGATAACACAAGAGAAGCTCCCCTCAGGATTCATATCTTAATTTGCAAAAGTCACATTCTGAGGTTGTAGGTGGACATAACCTTTGAGTACTACCATTTAACCCATTAAAACCCTCTAATACCACTTGGAAGAGAGAGATTGGGGGAGAGGTGAGGGAGAGAGAGAGAAGGAGGGAGGGACAGGGAGACAGAGAGGGAGAGGGTGAGAAAGAAAAAGAGAGGGAGAGAAAGAGAACAACCCAGTATTTCAAGATTGTATTTAAATTTTGTCTAAAGTGATGAAGAGCTTGACTCAGTTTCTGAAAACTTGCCTGAAGAGATGGTTTTCTTTTTTTAAATTTAAAGTGACTTTATTGGCACTTTTTTTTGGTTTTTTGAGACAGGGTCTTGCTTTGTGGTCCAGGCTGGCCCTGAGCTCAGCCTCCAACTCACATCACAGCAATCCTCCTGCCTCTGCCTCCCAAGTGCTGGGATTACAGGCGTGGGCCACCACGCCCGGCACTGTGGTATGTGGTACTGGTTGCTGCTGGGGTGAGTCTCCACACCCAGTATTGTTATGTGGTTACCAGGGAATCGAACCCGGGCCCTTGCACTTGCAAGACAGGTGCCGGAACCACTGAGCTAACTCCCCAGCCCTGGCACATTTTATATATACATTATGATCACATTCAACATTGAGGGGTTGTATCAGAACATGACACACCTTGATTCTCATTTTTTTCCATTTTCTGATGTTAGGTAAGGAGCTACATTAGGCAGCTCCTTCTGAATGGGACATGACACTTCCATCCTCAAAGTGGAAGGCATCTTTAGGGGTCTCAGGTGCCCACTATTAGCTGTACTGTTTGAGAGGCTCTGAGAGATACACAATAACTAAGCAAAAGCACGAGCCTGGGAAAAGTGAAGTACTAGCTAGGTAATGTATCAGTGGATATTAATTCATTTGATTGATTTATCTCCCCAAATCACTATATCTGGTACTAAAATATAAACTATGTTTGGGAGAATCTAGTTTGTGCCATCATTAATCATTTTTAAAAAGCACTATAAAATCTAGTCAAGCTTATCTAATCCAATGTGTTGTCATCCCAATGATTAATTCTTATCAGGAAAAAAATATTTTGGTGACTTGGAATGGGTGGAGGGTACTTGTAATACCCAGGAAGTCTATGATGTCCAGAGAGCCAAGAAATCAACCAACCTGTCAATGAATTTGTACTAGGACACCTAGTTGTCATCCTCTTTAAACCCAAATGAAAGCACTATGATTTATTATGCATTGTTTTCAAAATAATCTGTGGGGAGTCTCAGAGGAAAGAGTTGGATAAATTTGTTTTTCAGTGCTAATAATTTTTCTAACAAAGTCACAGACCCTTTGAAAGCGATATAGCTTGGTGATTACAAATACTATAAAGAGTATATAGGTCATTGCCAAAAACAGTTCCCAAAATAGTTCCAAAAGAGAAAAAAAAAACAAAAAAAAAAGAAATTTTCTCAAAGCAATAAGAATGACATTGCTTATAAACTAAACATAATTAGGCATCCTGGCTCGTGCTGATTGCTTATATCAGTAAGCATTTAGCAAGGGGCTGGGAGGGAATAGGTTGTTCTGAGCAAAGACATTTCATGTTAGATTGTAGGAGAGCAGAGCATAGAACCTTACGTTTGGATCAAAAGTATAATCTCTCCAATTTTCTGTCCATTGGACTTGGTCATGCCAGCCCCCTAATTGGAAGGCTGAGTGCAATCAAGGCCCCAAAGTTCTCAGAGTTCCATGAAACAATGATGTAACTTGAATGCCAAATGCATATTAACCACAGTCTGTTCAGTGATTTAGAAGGTAGAGCAAGAATAGTGCTGCAAACCACCATTATGTTGAATTTTTCAAAGCTGCAGCGTGCATCATATTGACATAGAAATGCCAATGTCTTCCACCCAGCAAATAAAACTCTTCTTTTGATAGAATCAGTTTGTTATATTATCTATCTAAGAAGTCTAAAGACACAAAGAAAAATATCACCTCTAAGTTCTAGCACTCAAAATTGCCACTGCTCAATTTCTAGTTTGAAATATATGTAAATTTTGAAAAAAAAAGATAATAAAATGGAATTTGGGGCTCACACTATATAAATCCACTCATCCCATTGAAGTTAGACATTGTTACACGTTGTGCATCACAACCAACACTGCAGTGCCAGAGAGGAGTAAGACCACGTCATCCCCAGTCTAATGATAAAGGAGAACAGATGGAGGTGGTGGTTTGTTCTTGTGTGAAACTTCCACATACTTCCCTCGAGTCCATTTTCCTCACTACTGCTCTCTGTTCTGGCAAGTAGAGATCATAACCTCAGGGTAATGGCTTTAACATTTATAACTGTCCTCAAATATTTTTGTCATGTGTATTTGTTTATTCCAAAAAATGGTGCTGCTTTCTGTATGTTAATATGTTTACTTAATGACTATTCTATAAAGTCAAGCATGTGCTCTGGAACACAAGGACGATTCTCTGTTTCATTCTCAGAGACTCTTAGAGTAAACAGAAAAACAATGACAAGCACCACCTCAGATCAGAGCAGAAAAACTTCCGATAGGCCAAGGGGCAAAACAAGCCAGGAAAGGAGGCAGAAAGACTTCAGTTCTCAGGGAAAGCAAACAGCCCAGAAGCCTTTCTCTGTAAAACATTGGTCATAGTGCAAAATATGACAATAACCTTTACATTATTGTGTGCTGGGCACAGTGCTCTATGCTTTGAAACATGAACTCATTGAAGTCTCATGACATCATTAGGAGATTAGTATCAGAATTCTAATTATATAGACAATTTTTTTTTTTTTTGAGACAGGTTCATGCTTTTGTATTTCAGGGTGGCCCTGAGCTCAGCCTTGAACTCACAACAATCCACCTGCCTCTGCCTCCTGAGTGGTGGGATTACAGAGTGCTAGGATTATAGGCATGAGCCACCATGCCTGGCACTGTGCTATGTGGTACTGATTGCTGGTGGACGTGAGTCTCCACACACAGCATTGTTGTATGTGATTACTGGGGATAGAACCCAGGTCCTTGTACTTGCAAGGCCAGCTCCACTACCACTGAGCTAAATCCCAGGCCCCTATATAGACAAAATTTTAGAGGCTAGAGAATTTAAATAATTCACCTAAGATTATCCAGCTAAAATGTGACAAACTGTGCCTTCTGCCCTCAAGTCAGTGCTCTTCACCTCAGGAAACTCACAAAGCTTAAAATAAACTCTTGTCAAGAGAGAAAGCACCACATAAAGAGAGTTATGCAAGCTTCTGAATTGTGTACCAGATGGTTTCACATTCTGGTTTTATCTTTTCTGGGCTGGCCCCTTCATTTGTTGGCTGATGGGCTTCTCCTACTTCTGTGAAGGGGGCCGTATCTTACTTACGGGCCACTAATCTCACCATCTTCAGTTCGCTCCCAGCCTAGAGCATAGGTCCTCCCTTCACATGTTCAAAAATGCCAGTTTAACTTACATTAGATCAGGCAGGGTAAGAATACTTATGAGGGGGGCGGAACCACCTCCTCGGTGGGCTGTCTGATCATGATACAAAGAAAGCGGGGGTGGGAGAAGTGAATGGCACCGCTGGACTCTTCCCTTCATCTGCACCTTTGTGGATCTCTCCCCTTCAGACATTTTTCAGAATGAGTCAGGCCACACAGGGAAACGAAAGTGGAAGAACTAACTCAGTATGTGAACCTCGCACAAGACTGTCATCCTGCGATGGATTTCCTAGAATATAAAGGCTCCTGGCTTCATGCATGTGCACGGTCTGTGACTCCCTAAAGCATCTTCAAGCTTAAAGCAATGCCAGGCTCAGTGTCTGGATGCCCCGTATTGTTCTCCTGAGGCAAAGTGAAAAGTCCTTTTTGATTCCTTCTTCATCCATAGGGAAAAAAAAAATACATACTAGAGAAGTCCTTAGTGGTAGCAGCACTGTTACTGAGCATAACAGAAATATTTTAAAGATAAATTTCTTACAATTGCTGTGGCTTTTTATTTGGCAACTCAGAAAAGGGTGTTAAAACTGATAAGCAGATTTTCTTGGCAGTCAAGTAAAACATCAGAATCTGTATAGAAAGAATGGTCACACATGCATTGTCTAAAATATTATCTGGCTTTTGTAAAGTGTAGGTCTACTTAAGATATCACTGTTTATCTCTTACAAAGCTGATTTAGCTGTTTTCTCACCTTTTCACAATAATCTGATAGAAAACCCTTTTTTCTCTTTGTATTTGACATGGAATCTGGCGGCAGGTCCTCTGCCTTTCTTCAGGGAGGCGCTCACTGCACATGCCGAGCCCCTTCCCCACAGCCAGTCATCACCTGCTTCACCCTAAACGTAAGGATGTCTTCAGTGTAAACAAATACTTAGGCCAAACTCAAGCCTTCCCCTTCATGGTGATTTCCAAATAAGCTACCGGAGCTCACTTTCCAGCACTGGGGTTTCTTCTTTATACCCAGGACAGCATGTCCTTCTGCATTCCCCTCATCCCTAACCAGCCTCTGATGGGCAGACAGGAAAAGAAGGACGCTGCCCTGCAGCTGACTCAGGATGTGCATTGGGCCGTGCTGACTTCCCAACCTCCACTTCCCAGGACAAGTTCCACCCAAAAGATCTGTGGGCCAGAAAAAGGGTTATTTTCCTGAAAGAAACAACACGACTTTTGCAGTTAGTAAAGAAGGGCACCAAAATCCTCAAAGTTTGTCTCTACCCTGCTGGAAAGCTCCAAACTAGAAACTGTATTATTTCTGACAGAATTTCTCAATAAGAATTTTCCTTCAACTGTCCCTTGAAGTTTATTACCTTATGAGTCTGTTTTATCAGAGCTCCATTTCTTTTGTGACTTGCGTCAAGATCAATTTTAACAATTTAAACTTTATTGGTTTAATTTAAATATACATAAAGATCAAACTCACCATAGGGAATTTGTCCCTGTACGTAGTACACCTCAGGTCCTCTTTTGATGCCCATCCCTTTCTCCTTTCAACCCCCCTTTGTTATTTACAAAAACTTTGTTTCCATTTTTCCTGTCCTCTCTCATTTTTTTCTTTTCCCTTCCTTCTTTCCCCTTCCTCCTTTCTCAGTTCCCTTGTCCTTCTGCAGAGTTTCTTCCTATTTCACGTTATCTGTTACACATCACCTCAAAATTTCTTAAAGCAGGACAACCCATGAACACACAGTTTGAAAGGGGCTCTCATCATTCGAGCCAGACTTTTTTTCTCACTTAAGCAAAAAGAAAATTAACTCAAGGAAAACAGTATGGAGTCTTTTTCCACATGAGAGATCCCTAGCTAGAAGCTCTTGGTCTTGCACTAAGATCAAAATAAAAACAGTAATTCCTTCATTCATTTAGAAAAATCACCACCAGTAAACATTTATTTATGACTGAAATCAACTCATTTTGCTTCTGGAAATGACAGTTTGCTGCCCTGTCTTCATGTTTTTATAATATTAGAAAGTTAAAATTCATCCCATTTAATAGCTAAACCAACACACAGAAAGTCAGGACAAAGTGATCGAAAATCAAAATAAATAGAATAAGAAACTAAGTCTATTAATTCATAGAACAAATAGTGAGGGAAAAACAACTAAGAGGGTAGAACTCCCTCAAAATCTCTAAACTGGAGCCTTATAAACCCACTCTAACTCTAATTATTTTAACTGGACAATTTAAAAGGTTAAGTTTCATTTCTCTGCATCTATAATTTCTCTAGAGGAATGATGGTATTTCCTATCTTTTACATTTTTGAGGGGACCTTATCAGTTCGTGTTTATGATATAATAAAATAATCTTAATTAAAATGCTTTAAGTGAAGGAAAGAAAAATGGAGAAGCCTATTACTCAAAATCAGATCATGCGATTCACTAAACCTATCCACCGTATTAATAAAGCACAACACATGACAGAGTGAGAAAACTGTAATCGGAGAGATGAAGGCAGACGTCAGTGGATATAAAGCTTATGTATGACTCAGCTTCCTGTGTCTGCAGCCAAGACACGATGTCAATTACAAGGGCCGTTTACAAGATGCAGACACATTGTACTAAACTTCTTGGGAAGGGGGCAGAAACTCTGAAGGAGGCAAATCCAAGGCAGGAGATACAGAGGCAGCAGACGCGGATGATCCTCTCTACTCCTGACCACAGCACTTCGACCCTCTCGGCCGAACTTTCTGCAGACATTAGAACCGGCGCAGCAAGATCACGGAAACCAACACGGCCCAGAAACACACTAACAGAGATGAACCATGTATATTCCTGGCATAAAGCTGAGTTTAAGATCATGTTGGTTATGAACCCAGCAGCAGTTTCACTTTATTTGTACCCATGTATTTGAAAAAAGGGGGGAGGGGTACATACCCAAGTTTACTTTTTTAAAACTAAATAACGTTGCCTTGTGGCACTCATATTGTATCTATTACACATTTCACTTCAAAACCTCATCTCCCCTAAACCCTCTTCAATGTGCTTGAAGTAGCACTGCCAAAGAAAAGGAATTTTCTATTTAACTAGAGCACTGACATTCTGTTACACAATTTGATCTTGTCTATTTACCTGCTCTCAAAAACACAAGATACTAAACACGAAATGCTGAATGCGTGGAGTCCGCGGTGCCATAGGTGTCTGAATGCATCTGTAGCTTCCCTCTCACTCATCAGTGTAATTGTTGCCATGTTATTCCATTTTTTGATTAGTCTAGTCCCTCAAGCTCAATGCTTTTTTCTGGCCCAACGTTCTTCTGCTGGTTGTCATGGTGACTGAATTGTTAGAGAGGAGAAAGGCTCTGTTGTCTGTCATTGTTCTGTTGTGGTTTAGGTAATGCAGGAGGCAACACAAGTGAAGTGGATGGACCTTTTTTGCTCTGCATCATTTCATAGTATTGAAAAATCTCACATAAAAAAGGAGCAAATAGGCCCAACCAAAGAAATAACCAAGCTCTTTCTAAAGGAAAGTGCACATTATTATAAAGAGGCAAAATGGTACTAATGATGAACTGAGTAGTCTATGAAAAATGCTGCTGAATATTACATTTATTACTAGAACAATTGTGCCAACTTAAACATCACATACAATACCTACCATTTTGCAATTTGGAGTAAATATAGTTTTTAACTATACAATTGTGGCGTCAACTCTTTGATTCTGTAGGCTGTGTTACTTTAACCTTATGTTCTGTTTAACCTAAAGATACCGTGTTGGATGTGGAGACAGGAGCAGAATTCAGAGTGGAGAAAATTTTCTTTTAGTTGTAAGATAGCGTTGGGGTCAATTTCCTCTTCGGGAACATATAAATAATTTTCTTCAAGATTTAAACTGACTACAAAGAAAGAAATTTTATTCCAAATGGTAAAAAATGATTTTTGAAGCTAACTAAATAATTCTTCCTCTATTTTTCAATTTTCTTGATTTTCTGGCTAGAAACTGGAAGAAATATAGTGCAGAGAGATGATAAAGAAAAATGAGCAGCATAGAAAAGGGACAAATTAACAATTGTTCCTATGAAAACTGCTTTAAATCATCTTCCAGCATTACCTTGGTAGATATATACTGTTGTCAGTACTGCTATGTATTTTTTTAACTGTAAACACTTTCATTTTAAAAAAATTTTAGGATGATTTCATTTTGGTGGAGCTGTTTTATTTAGTTACCTAAATGATACAAAGATTTAAGTCAATAAGATCTGGTAAAACATGATTTGAGAAATAAAAAAAGAAAAAGGGTTAGGGTGAAAAAGTTTCCCTCACACGCCTGAAACCTACCTGTTTTAGTTCACCCCGCCCTGTCCCAGTACTGAGGACTCAACTCAGGACCATCATATCCATACTCCTTTTTAATTTTTTATTTTGAAACAAGAACTTGCTACGTTTCTCAGGCTGGTCTTGAACATGTCATCCCCTGCCTCAGCCTCCCAGAGTGCTAGCATTATAGTCATGTGCCTCTCACCACGCCTAGATTGTTTCTGTCTCACTCCTATACACATAACTATTGCTGCAAAGATTTTGTTTTTGTTTTACAGCATTTGCTATGCAGATATTAGGAAATGCTCATAGAAATTCTTACCTTTCTGCTACATGAACAAATTCCAGCGTATGATGCACACTGGCCTGCACTTCACACTATATTTGGCTGACTTTTCATATCAGGACATACAGATCTTTCCCCTGCCTTCTTTACACAAGGTACACTGCAATTGACTTAATCATTTCATATTGATGGACACTGTTGTTCTTCATATTCTGTTTTTATGAAAACATAACAATGTGTTTGTCATTTCTTCTCTAAGCAAAAGTGACAGATAAAACCTCAGAAGCAAAATTTCTAAGTTAGAAAATATATTTTAATTTGAATTTGAATAAAAATTACTAAATACCCCACAGAGTGGTTATTCCAATTTATACAATCTACAGTGTAAAAAGTACCTATTTCACCAAACTTTACCAAAAAATATTCAGCCATTAAAATTCTGCCAATATAATTAGTAAATTTAAATGATTCCATTATGTAGTTTTCTTTCACATCTCTGTCACTAGTGAGGTTGACTATCTCCCTATATCATAGAGCTAATTGTATTTCATATCGATTCTCTGTTTAGATAATATGTCCATATTTCTTTTGGGGTATTAACATCTTTCTATATTTGAGATATTTATCTCTTTATTGTTACAAATTGCAAATATTTTTCTCAATTTGTCATGTGTCTTTTGACTCTACAAATCTGCAGTTTTGGCCATGCAGAAGTTCTGATTTTTAGCTCATATCACTTTTTTTATGGCTTCTGGTATTTTTTCTCCTCTCCTCATCTCAAGACTATAAAGAAATCTCATATGCATTATTATACTCCTAGTGCTGCTTCTTTTTAAATGCTAATATTTAGCCACTGCTAAATGTGTGTGTGTGTGTGTGTGTGTGTGTGTGTATGAGATGAGGACTCATCCAAACCTGATTCCCAAGGAAGCATATTCATTATGTGGAACTAGACACTGACTGTCATTTGGTTTTTCATAAAATATGGCTCAGACATCATCAGTCTTTCAATTAAAACTGTACAGTAATGGAGATGGCAGAAGGCCGTGTTCTGTCTTTGAATACGCCTTTACGGGTCCAGAGCCGTGGGGTGTTCGCAAGCCTGCCAGTGCATTCGTTCAGCCTCTCACAGTGGTTTACAGCAACAGAAATCTGTGAGACACGCTGCTGGAGCTTTCTGAGGGTGCTCCACGATGACTTTAAAGCCTAGCCATTAAAGGGCGTTTGAAAGGGCACTTACTATTTAGTACCCAGTAAACATATATTTTGATTTTCTTTCATACTGTTTAATGGCATAATATTCCGCAAGGATCTGTGGAAACCAGCTAGCAATCACAACAGACACACTCCGGAGAGGAGTAACAGCATTTCCCGATTGCGCTTCCTTCCACCCCCCCTGCACAAGGGCTTCGGCCAATTTCATCATCACGCCAAATATTCACAAGCTTGTTGTCTGTTATTGGTTTAATGTAGTACACTCGCACAGATTGAAGTTGATTTTCAGTAAAGGCCTATAAATAATACTCTTTGGCTGTGATCTTGAGGCTTTTGAGATCAGTTTTCCGGCTTCCACCCCTCCTTCTTATCAAGCATTTCCACACTGGGGAGAAGATTAATGTCCTCACAACAAAAGATGATTTTTGGAGCAGAATCTACCCAATAATCAGAAGTGGCAAGCAGAAGAGGGCAGGTGGTGACCTCTCTCTGTGGCATGAACGAGAAGAAGCTGGAGGAGAGTTTCCTTTTTGCTTAGAAAGTGCCCCAACCACTCATTGCAGGAAGCTACGATCGCTTCTCTGAGGCCCATTATAAAAGGTGAGCAAAACTGAAAGCTCTCGCATTCCCTCCCCAATTAGTTCAGATTGCAGGCGACCTTCAAAGATATCCATGGCAGGGGTGTTTTTCCAGTGATGATGCTGTGAAAATAATTTTCTTTTTTCAAGAGCTTTCTTGCTATTCGCTCCCCATGGCAACTTTTGAAAATTTGTTAAAACGCACACACGCACACAAACCTCTCAGGCTATCCACAAGCTCTCTAGGTGAGTGGGAGCAAATGGCAGCCTATCAAAGAAGTGCACCCAGGACAATTGCACAGTTGTGATCATTTGGGGATTTCGCACAGTCTCTCCTGTAGGCCCCCTCCGCCACTGGGAGATTTTAAGGACACAGTAGGACAAGACAGGTTGAGACCAAGGGGGTGCGTAGATGTTTGTTTAATCAAGCAAAATGTAATTCAGCCCAACTGCTTTAAAACTGAAAAGAGGAATTTTGTATTATGTTACTCTCTGCACAGAAAGGATAGAAAGAGAGAAAAAGCAACTACATCTTCAAGGTAACTGTGCACTTGTTATGTGCATGAATTCAGTGGCCAAGACCAGAAACTGATGGGTGAATGAGCTTGTAGAAATACAAAGGGAATCTGTGGGCTGGATTTTGCCAAGGATCTGAGGTAATCAGAGATGATTCTTGGCCACTCAGAGGCTCTGGTGTTAGTGCTGGTGCTTAAGTCACGAGAAGACTCATCACTTCAGTAGAAACCTACCTGAAAGTTGTGACTATCTATTTGGCATGTGGTGAAGGAAATCGCAGTTTTTTGGTAAGTAGTAGTCTCATTTCAACCATCCTAACATTCCACTGCTGCTCTTTTTCTGGGGGCCTTTATTCCTAAATGTTCTTTAAGTTAGTTACACAAAAGCGGAAGCTCTAGGGCACTTTCTAGCTCTAGAATCGTGCAGTATGATTTCTGGAAGAGGACAAAATATGGCTGTTTCTATCTCAACACAACAGTATCAGACAAGAATAACGCTGAGGCTAGGAGTCAGCGCCATGCTAGCAATTAGAGGCAGCACCTGTGGACCAGAATTTAAATCCCACGGACAGTTTCTCTTGATTCTTTTCTGGAACATGACTGAGGAGATAATTTAAAAAGAAGCCCTACCCTGAGTCCTACTTAAAAAGATAAGATGAAACTGGGTGTGTGTAAATGTTTGGATTACATATGGCCTAGGACGGTACTTTATTTAAATGACTTGGCACTTCGATAGAATCAAGTTTGGTAATGGTGCAAACATGTGCCTAATGGAAACAAGCTTGAAATACAGGGACAGAGTGGAAAAGAAGCACGGAGAAGCAGCGCTGAGCATCTGAGAGAGTGAATATCCAAGAGCGAAACTAGGTGCATTGAATGCCTGACCATATTTGGAGTCTTTCTGTTCTGACAAAGCAGATATGAATTATCCTGTTATTATACACAAATAGATCACCTAAGAAGTGCACCCTACCCCTTCACAGTTTTATTTAATTTTAAATTACATTGAACAATTTCAGGAACGTTCTTCCATCCTATGAAACACAGGCTGATGCCTAGGAAATATTTTCTGTGTAGTTTTATAAACATTTTTTTTCCCAGAGACAATTTCACTTCTACCATACTATGCTGCTTTGGTTTCATTTGGATAAAGCTGATGTGTCTTGGAAGTTTCTTTGTAAATTCCTTCAAATCCAGAGAAGCTCAGGGAGATTCCAAGAGGCTCTGTTCCCCTTAGGGACTCTACGTGCAACAGCATCTTTAGAATTCTGATCCGGACCCCATCCACCAACTTGATATCCCTGTACAACCAAACTCATTCCCAAACAACTTTCCCCTAACCCAGAACGAGGCAGCGAAGTAATATTTGTTTAGAAACACTTACCAAGCACCTCCTTAATGCCATAAATGCAATCCTGGCAAAGCCTTCTCACACAAAAATATTTCACTGGAAGGTCAATATCTGTGGCTACCAAAAGAAATGGAGTTGTTTCAAACTCACCGACAAAGCTGCTGTCTCACCCCCATCCCACCCTTTTTTTTTTTTCTTTTTGGTTTTGTTTCCTTTCAGCATATTTTAGGAACTAATCAGCTTTATAAAAGGTACCACTGTTAATCTACTGTTTGTCTTGGTCTTCATTGCAGCTCCTTGAAAGATAGAGTGCAAACAAAGCCAGAATTAAGGTCATTCCATTTAAATCCTTCAGTGAGAAAGACAAGGGCTAAGTTATTGCTGAGGACTACAGAGAGCAGGAATTCAGGATGGGAAAGAGAAAACCCTCATTGTTTATTATTTGCCAGCCTCACAGCAGCCCCCGGTCCCATATTTGTGGAAGGATCACCCTGCCATCTTCAGAGATTAACGGAAAGCCCAGACGATTCCCTGCCCACATCCACCCTGC